>JABSTQ010004469.1:0-34959 GCA_013358835.2 Ixodes persulcatus | reverse complement strand
CCGGGGTGGTCCTTTGGTTGGAAACAGAATTTCCAATTGTTCTGTATGGCTTGAAAACAGTACGAATGCCAAGGGGCCTCAAAGCGCGACTGAGAGGTTCGGAGACTCCTTTGACATAGGGGATGCACACTACATTCTTATCTCTTTCCCTTTCACATGGTTGGACATTTTGTTTCATTTGGTTGTTGACCTCGTCAACAAAACGCTTAGGGTAGTGACGCTTCTTTAAAGCTTCCTGTAAATGAGCCATCTCATTTGCGCCATGGAGCTCGTTAGATGACACGGTATTTGATCTGCGTGCAAACGATCGCACTACTGATTTCTTGTGTTGCACTGGGTGATGGGACAAAAAATCCAAAAAATTATCTGTTTCACATGGTTTGCGGTACACACCCGTTTCAATCCTGTGGTTCGGTTCGCCTGTCCTCATTACACAGTACATCTAGAAAGGGCAACTTGCCCTGCTGTTCTGCCTCGCAAGAAAACTGTATCGCGGGGTGAACACTGTTTAGCTCTCGGTGAAAATCGTTAGCATGACATTTATCTAAAATGACAAAAGTGTCATCCACATATCGGCGGTAAAATTTGACCGGGAACGCAACAGTTTTTAGCACTTTCTCTTCAATATGCTCCATAACAAGATTGGCAACACTGACAGATACCGGGCTTCCCATTGGACACCCGTTCACCTGATGATACGTCTCTCCACGGAAGGCGAAAAAACACTGGTTCAAGCAAAAACGTAAAAGTAAAATTATATCATCAACGTGAAGTGACGTGCGTGCTCCCAGGCTTTGATCATCAAGTAGACGCTCGCGTGCGACATCAATGGCAACATCGTTAGGAACATTAGTGAAAAGGGGATACTACATCGAAAGAAAACATTCCTTCATTCGGAAGGAGGGTTTGGGCGCGGACCAACTGAACGAATTCTTGCGAGTTCTGCACACAAAGACCATTTTTGCCTGTCACCGGCGCCAGTAACTCTACCAAATATTTTGACAGGTCGTACGTGGGGCTACCAATAAAGGATACAATCGGGCGCAGAGGACAATCTGGTTTGTGCACTTTAGGTAGGCCGTACATTTTGGGTGTGCATCCGTCGGAGGAAAAAAGGCGGCGGTACAGAGAATCATTCATCCTACCCTTCTTTCGAAGTTCTCGGAGGTGATCAACTAAAGAACGTTCGGTTTTCCCAGTTGGGTCGCGGGCTAGTTTGACAAAGTGTATGGGATTACTAAGCACATTATACATTTTCTGGTCGTAGTCGGTCTTGTCGAGAACCACCGTTCCCCCACCCTTATCAGCACGCACAATGACGATCGACTCATCAGCTCTCAACTCCTGCAACGCCTTGCGTTCATGCTGGTCCAGGTTTGGCTGCGGCGGCTTGGCATTGTTCAAAATGGACAGCACACGACTCCGGGCAAGGTTGACGCCAGTCTCGCTAGATATGTGGCGGAGTTTTTCCTCGATTTCGACAATAAAGTCACGCTTGGGGACGTATCGAGGTGCCATTGCAAAGTTAAGACCTTTTGAAAGAAGACTCACGTGGTGGTCCGTCAGTTCCTTGGAAGAGTAGTTGAACACAGTCCGTTTCTCGTTCTGTAAAGTTGGTTCCGGAGGCATTAACCGTGCGAGCTTCTTGTTGTGCAGTTCTGACTGTTTGTTCCTTTCCATGTCCTCGGCCTGTTTCCGTGCGACGAAAATACTGCGAAGGTCATCATACTGCAGAACGTGTCGAAGGTTCCGTTCCGCCGTCGCCTGTCGTTTTTTGGCGTGGTTGATCCGTTGCTTGTTGTCCTGAACACGGGCCTTGACACAGTTCAGGCTGAAATCTCGAGCGAGCTTGCGTCCGTAGGGGGTATCCACGAGCGGCTTGCAACGTAGCCCTTGAGGAATAAGGCCACGTTGAATACATTGACGGTTGAAGTCCTGGTGGCACTCCAGTCGTACGATAGTGGTTGACAGGTTGAGGTATTCCCTCACATTGCTGAGGGCCACAGAACCGTAGATGTTACGAATAAATGCAAAAATACTCCAAAAGCCGGGAGACATCATAATTAAAATAATAGCACCGACTTGACACAACAGGAAAAACAATTTCATTAGACGTTTCGCCTCCCATGCGGGAGGCATCTTCAGTAGTTACAAAGCAAATGGCAGGTTCAACCTCAAGTCACCGCTATTTATCAGTAATGTCCGTATAAGCTTCGTGGAGAGGGCCGCGGTTTTTGTTACACACGGATGTGTCCCTGCGGACAAACCAAGATTCTAGGAGTTTCCGGGGTCCCCATCTGTCCTCCCTCGCCAAGGTCGTCGCGGCATCAAAGTCAAAAGAATGCCCCATTGTCCACGTATGGTCCACAAGTTCAGTCTTCAGTCGCGTCGCGTGGGATGCGTACGTGACGTCACGCTTGTGTTCTTTGAGTCTGGTCTCTCTCCTCCGTCCGGTTTCACCAATGTAGGAAGCCGGGCAGTCATTGCAGGGGATCTTGTAGATAACGCCTCTCTGGACGTTCGGCGGGGTTGGGTCCTTTGGTTTGGAAACAGAATTTCCAATTGTTCTGTATGGCTTGAAAACAGTACGAATGCCAAGGGGCCTCAAGGGGCCTCAAACCTTGGCGAGGGAGGACAGATGGGGACCCCGGAAACTCCTAGAATCTTGGTTTGTCCGCAGGGACACATCCGTGTGTAACAAAAACCGCGGCCCTCTCCACGAAGCTTATACGGACATTATTGATAAATAGCGGTGACTTGAGGTTGAACCTGCCATTTGCTTTGTAACTACTGAAGATGCCTCCCGCATGGGAGGCGAAACGTCTAATGAAATTGTTTTTCCTGTTGTGTCAAGTCGGTGCTATTATTTTAATTATGATGTCTCCCGGCTTTTGGAGTATTTTTGCATTTATTCGTAACATCTACGGTTCTGTGGCCCTCAGCAATGTGAGGGAATACCTCAACCTGTCAACCACTATCGTACGACTGGAGTGCCACCAGGACTTCAACCGTCAATGTATTCAACGTGGCCTTATTCCTCAAGGGCTACGTTGCAAGCCGCTCGTGGATACCCCCTACGGACGCAAGCTCGCTCGAGATTTCAGCCTGAACTGTGTCAAGGCCCGTGTTCAGGACAACAAGCAACGGATCAACCACGCCAAAAAACGACAGGCGACGGCGGAACGGAACCTTCGACACGTTCTGCAGTATGATGACCTTCGCAGTATTTTCGTCGCACGGAAACAGGCCGAGGACATGGAAAGGAACAAACAGTCAGAACTGCACAACAAGAAGCTCGCACGGTTAATGCCTCCGGAACCAACTTTACAGAACGAGAAACGGACTGTGTTCAACTACTCTTCCAAGGAACTGACGGACCACCACGTGAGTCTTCTTTCAAAAGGTCTTAACTTTGCAATGGCACCTCGATACGTCCCCAAGCGTGACTTTATTGTCGAAATCGAGGAAAAACTCCGCCACATATCTAGCGAGACTGGCGTCAACCTTGCCCGGAGTCGTGTGCTGTCCATTTTGAACAATGCCAAGCCGCCGCAGCCAAACCTGGACCAGCATGAACGCAAGGCGTTGCAGGAGTTGAGAGCTGATGAGTCGATCGTCATTGTGCGTGCTGATAAGGGTGGGGGAACGGTGGTTCTCGACAAGACCGACTACGACCAGAAAATGTATAATGTGCTTAGTAATCCCATACACTTTGTCAAACTAGCCCGCGACCCAACTGGGAAAACCGAACGTTCTTTAGTTGATCACCTCCGAGAACTTCGAAAGAAGGGTAGGATGAATGATTCTCTGTACCGCCGCCTTTTTTCCTCCGACGGATGCACACCCAAAATGTACGGCCTACCTAAAGTGCACAAACCAGATTGTCCTCTGCGCCCGATTGTATCCTTTATTGGTAGCCCCACGTACGACCTGTCAAAATATTTGGTAGAGTTACTGGCGCCGGTGACAGGCAAAAATGGTCTTTGTGTGCAGAACTCGCAAGAATTCGTTCAGTTGGTCCGCGCCCAAACCCTCCTTCCGAATGAAGGAATGTTTTCTTTCGATGTAGTATCCCTTTTCACTAATGTTCCTAACGATGTTGCCATTGATGTCGCACGCGAGCGTCTACTTGATGATCAAAGCCTGGTAGCACGCACGTCACTTCACGTTGATGATATAATTTTACTTTTACGTTTTTGCTTGAACCAGTGTTTTTTCGCCTTCCGTGGAGAGACGTATCATCAGGTGAACGGGTGTCCAATGGGAAGCCCGGTATCTGTCAGTGTTGCCAATCTTGTTATGGAGCATATTGAAGAGAAAGTGCTAAAAACTGTTGCGTTCCCGGTCAAATTTTACCGCCGATATGTGGATGACACTTTTGTCATTTTAGATAAATGTCATGCTAACGATTTTCACCGAGAGCTAAACAGTGTTCACCCCGCGATACAGTTTTCTTGCGAGGCAGAACAGCAGGGCAAGTTGCCCTTTCTAGATGTATGTGTAATGAGGACAGGCGAACCGAACCACAGGATTGAAACGGGTGTGTACCGCAAACCATGTGAAACAGATAATTTTTTGGATTTTTTGTCCCATCACCCAGTGCAACACAAGAAATCAGTAGTGCGATCGTTTGCACGCAGATCAAATACCGTGTCATCTAACGAGCTCCATGGCGCAAATGAGATGGCTCATTTACAGGAAGCTTTAAAGAAGCGTCACTACCCTAAGCGTTTTGTTGACGAGGTCAACAACCAAATGAAACAAAATGTCCAACCATGTGAAAGGGAAAGAGATAAGAATGTAGTGTGCATCCCCTATGTCAAAGGAGTCTCCGAACCTCTCAGTCGCGCTTTGAGGCCCCTTGGCATTCGTACTGTTTTCAAGCCATACAGAACAATTGGAAATTCTGTTTCCAAACCAAAGGACCCAACCCCGCCGAACGTCCAGAGAGGCGTTATCTACAAGATCCCCTGCAATGACTGCCCGGCTTCCTACATTGGTGAAACCGGACGGAGGAGAGAGACCAGACTCAAAGAACACAAGCGTGACGTCACGTACGCATCCCACGCGACGCGACTGAAGACTGAACTTGTGGACCATACGTGGACAATGGGGCATTCTTTTGACTTTGATGCCGCGACGACCTTGGCGAGGGAGGACAGATGGGGACCCCGGAAACTCCTAGAATCTTGGTTTGTCCGCAGGGACACATCCGTGTGTAACAAAAACCGCGGCCCTCTCCACGAAGCTTATACGGACATTACTGATAAATAGCGGTGACTTGAGGTTGAACCTTCCATTTGCTTTGTAACTACTGAAGATGCCTCCCGCATGGGAGGCGAAACGTCTAATGAAATTGTTTTTCCTGTTGTGTCAAGTCGGTGCTATTATTTTAATTATGATGTCTCCCGGCTTTTGGAGTATTTTTGCATTTATTCGTAACATCTACGGTTCTGTGGCCCTCAGCAATGTGAGGGAATACCTCAACCTGTCAACCACTATCGTACGACTGGAGTGCCACCAGGACTTCAACCGTCAATGTATTCAACGTGGCCTTATTCCTCAAGGGCTACGTTGCAAGCCGCTCGTGGATACCCCCTACGGACGCAAGCTCGCTCGAGATTTCAGCCTGAACTGTGTCAAGGCCCGTGTTCAGGACAACAAGCAACGGATCAACCACGCCAAAAAACGACAGGCGACGGCGGAACGGAACCTTCGACACGTTCTGCAGTATGATGACCTTCGCAGTATTTTCGTCGCACGGAAACAGGCCGAGGACATGGAAAGGAACAAACAGTCAGAACTGCACAACAAGAAGCTCGCACGGTTAATGCCTCCGGAACCAACTTTACAGAACGAGAAACGGACTGTGTTCAACTACTCTTCCAAGGAACTGACGGACCACCACGTGAGTCTTCTTTCAAAAGGTCTTAACTTTGCAATGGCACCTCGATACGTCCCCAAGCGTGACTTTATTGTCGAAATCGAGGAAAAACTCCGCCACATATCTAGCGAGACTGGCGTCAACCTTGCCCGGAGTCGTGTGCTGTCCATTTTGAACAATGCCAAGCCGCCGCAGCCAAACCTGGACCAGCATGAACGCAAGGCGTTGCAGGAGTTGAGAGCTGATGAGTCGATCGTCATTGTGCGTGCTGATAAGGGTGGGGGAACGGTGGTTCTCGACAAGACCGACTACGACCAGAAAATGTATAATGTGCTTAGTAATCCCATACACTTTGTCAAACTAGCCCGCGACCCAACTGGGAAAACCGAACGTTCTTTAGTTGATCACCTCCGAGAACTTCGAAAGAAGGGTAGGATGAATGATTCTCTGTACCGCCGCCTTTTTTCCTCCGACGGATGCACACCCAAAATGTACGGCCTACCTAAAGTGCACAAACCAGATTGTCCTCTGCGCCCGATTGTATCCTTTATTGGTAGCCCCACGTACGACCTGTCAAAATATTTGGTAGAGTTACTGGCGCCGGTGACAGGCAAAAATGGTCTTTGTGTGCAGAACTCGCAAGAATTCGTTCAGTTGGTCCGCGCCCAAACCCTCCTTCCGAATGAAGGAATGTTTTCTTTCGATGTAGTATCCCTTTTCACTAATGTTCCTAACGATGTTGCCATTGATGTCGCACGCGAGCGTCTACTTGATGATCAAAGCCTGGTAGCACGCACGTCACTTCACGTTGATGATATAATTTTACTTTTACGTTTTTGCTTGAACCAGTGTTTTTTCGCCTTCCGTGGAGAGACGTATCATCAGGTGAACGGGTGTCCAATGGGAAGCCCGGTATCTGTCAGTGTTGCCAATCTTGTTATGGAGCATATTGAAGAGAAAGTGCTAAAAACTGTTGCGTTCCCGGTCAAATTTTACCGCCGATATGTGGATGACACTTTTGTCATTTTAGATAAATGTCATGCTAACGATTTTCACCGAGAGCTAAACAGTGTTCACCCCGCGATACAGTTTTCTTGCGAGGCAGAACAGCAGGGCAAGTTGCCCTTTCTAGATGTATGTGTAATGAGGACAGGCGAACCGAACCACAGGATTGAAACGGGTGTGTACCGCAAACCATGTGAAACAGATAATTTTTTGGATTTTTTGTCCCATCACCCAGTGCAACACAAGAAATCAGTAGTGCGATCGTTTGCACGCAGATCAAATACCGTGTCATCTAACGAGCTCCATGGCGCAAATGAGATGGCTCATTTACAGGAAGCTTTAAAGAAGCGTCACTACCCTAAGCGTTTTGTTGACGAGGTCAACAACCAAATGAAACAAAATGTCCAACCATGTGAAAGGGAAAGAGATAAGAATGTAGTGTGCATCCCCTATGTCAAAGGAGTCTCCGAACCTCTCAGTCGCGCTTTGAGGCCCCTTGGCATTCGTACTGTTTTCAAGCCATACAGAACAATTGGAAATTCTGTTTCCAAACCAAAGGACCCAACCCCGCCGAACGTCCAGAGAGGCGTTATCTACAAGATCCCCTGCAATGACTGCCCGGCTTCCTACATTGGTGAAACCGGACGGAGGAGAGAGACCAGACTCAAAGAACACAAGCGTGACGTCACGTACGCATCCCACGCGACGCGACTGAAGACTGAACTTGTGGACCATACGTGGACAATGGGGCATTCTTTTGACTTTGATGCCGCGACGACCTTGGCGAGGGAGGACAGATGGGGACCCCGGAAACTCCTAGAATCTTGGTTTGTCCGCAGGGACACATCCGTGTGTAACAAAAACCGCGGCCCTCTCCACGAAGCTTATACGGACATTACTGATAAATAGCGGTGACTTGAGGTTGAACCTTCCATTTGCTTTGTAACTACTGAAGATGCCTCCCGCATGGGAGGCGAAACGTCTAATGAAATTGTTTTTCCTGTTGTGTCAAGTCGGTGCTATTATTTTAATTATGATGTCTCCCGGCTTTTGGAGTATTTTTGCATTTATTCGTAACATCTACGGTTCTGTGGCCCTCAGCAATGTGAGGGAATACCTCAACCTGTCAACCACTATCGTACGACTGGAGTGCCACCAGGACTTCAACCGTCAATGTATTCAACGTGGCCTTATTCCTCAAGGGCTACGTTGCAAGCCGCTCGTGGATACCCCCTACGGACGCAAGCTCGCTCGAGATTTCAGCCTGAACTGTGTCAAGGCCCGTGTTCAGGACAACAAGCAACGGATCAACCACGCCAAAAAACGACAGGCGACGGCGGAACGGAACCTTCGACACGTTCTGCAGTATGATGACCTTCGCAGTATTTTCGTCGCACGGAAACAGGCCGAGGACATGGAAAGGAACAAACAGTCAGAACTGCACAACAAGAAGCTCGCACGGTTAATGCCTCCGGAACCAACTTTACAGAACGAGAAACGGACTGTGTTCAACTACTCTTCCAAGGAACTGACGGACCACCACGTGAGTCTTCTTTCAAAAGGTCTTAACTTTGCAATGGCACCTCGATACGTCCCCAAGCGTGACTTTATTGTCGAAATCGAGGAAAAACTCCGCCACATATCTAGCGAGACTGGCGTCAACCTTGCCCGGAGTCGTGTGCTGTCCATTTTGAACAATGCCAAGCCGCCGCAGCCAAACCTGGACCAGCATGAACGCAAGGCGTTGCAGGAGTTGAGAGCTGATGAGTCGATCGTCATTGTGCGTGCTGATAAGGGTGGGGGAACGGTGGTTCTCGACAAGACCGACTACGACCAGAAAATGTATAATGTGCTTAGTAATCCCATACACTTTGTCAAACTAGCCCGCGACCCAACTGGGAAAACCGAACGTTCTTTAGTTGATCACCTCCGAGAACTTCGAAAGAAGGGTAGGATGAATGATTCTCTGTACCGCCGCCTTTTTTCCTCCGACGGATGCACACCCAAAATGTACGGCCTACCTAAAGTGCACAAACCAGATTGTCCTCTGCGCCCGATTGTATCCTTTATTGGTAGCCCCACGTACGACCTGTCAAAATATTTGGTAGAGTTACTGGCGCCGGTGACAGGCAAAAATGGTCTTTGTGTGCAGAACTCGCAAGAATTCGTTCAGTTGGTCCGCGCCCAAACCCTCCTTCCGAATGAAGGAATGTTTTCTTTCGATGTAGTATCCCTTTTCACTAATGTTCCTAACGATGTTGCCATTGATGTCGCACGCGAGCGTCTACTTGATGATCAAAGCCTGGTAGCACGCACGTCACTTCACGTTGATGATATAATTTTACTTTTACGTTTTTGCTTGAACCAGTGTTTTTTCGCCTTCCGTGGAGAGACGTATCATCAGGTGAACGGGTGTCCAATGGGAAGCCCGGTATCTGTCAGTGTTGCCAATCTTGTTATGGAGCATATTGAAGAGAAAGTGCTAAAAACTGTTGCGTTCCCGGTCAAATTTTACCGCCGATATGTGGATGACACTTTTGTCATTTTAGATAAATGTCATGCTAACGATTTTCACCGAGAGCTAAACAGTGTTCACCCCGCGATACAGTTTTCTTGCGAGGCAGAACAGCAGGGCAAGTTGCCCTTTCTAGATGTATGTGTAATGAGGACAGGCGAACCGAACCACAGGATTGAAACGGGTGTGTACCGCAAACCATGTGAAACAGATAATTTTTTGGATTTTTTGTCCCATCACCCAGTGCAACACAAGAAATCAGTAGTGCGATCGTTTGCACGCAGATCAAATACCGTGTCATCTAACGAGCTCCATGGCGCAAATGAGATGGCTCATTTACAGGAAGCTTTAAAGAAGCGTCACTACCCTAAGCGTTTTGTTGACGAGGTCAACAACCAAATGAAACAAAATGTCCAACCATGTGAAAGGGAAAGAGATAAGAATGTAGTGTGCATCCCCTATGTCAAAGGAGTCTCCGAACCTCTCAGTCGCGCTTTGAGGCCCCTTGGCATTCGTACTGTTTTCAAGCCATACAGAACAATTGGAAATTCTGTTTCCAAACCAAAGGACCCAACCCCGCCGAACGTCCAGAGAGGCGTTATCTACAAGATCCCCTGCAATGACTGCCCGGCTTCCTACATTGGTGAAACCGGACGGAGGAGAGAGACCAGACTCAAAGAACACAAGCGTGACGTCACGTACGCATCCCACGCGACGCGACTGAAGACTGAACTTGTGGACCATACGTGGACAATGGGGCATTCTTTTGACTTTGATGCCGCGACGACCTTGGCGAGGGAGGACAGATGGGGACCCCGGAAACTCCTAGAATCTTGGTTTGTCCGCAGGGACACATCCGTGTGTAACAAAAACCGCGGCCCTCTCCACGAAGCTTATACGGACATTATTGATAAATAGCGGTGACTTGAGGTTGAACCTGCCATTTGCTTTGTAACTACTGAAGATGCCTCCCGCATGGGAGGCGAAACGTCTAATGAAATTGTTTTTCCTGTTGTGTCAAGTCGGTGCTATTATTTTAATTACAGTCACATATATGTGTCAGTGTGAAAAATAATTCACCATCAGATAGGGTAATTGATTCTACACTGACACAGACGTCAGGTCTAAAATGTCTAAAAAATAATGAATATATCTTGCGGTCTTATTCTTAAGTTTGGTCAGTATTTGAATATTATTTGATTACGGAGTACAGTCAGATCTATTAAAGTATACTGCGAGACATCCCGATGGCAGTGCTCCACAAAGAAATAGTGTTCACGAGCTCGGGCGTTCACACATCTGCCTGTCTGTCCTATACAAATCTTTCCGCAAAAAAGAGCTATTTTGTAAACTACACCGCACACGCAACATATTTACGCCAGTGTTTTACTTCAGATAGCGCACTTTTTTGTCTCGCTTGTTCAATTGCGAAGCATAAGCGATGTAGCTTTGACGGTGCGGGGAATACTACCGGTACTAATTTTCCACATTGTTAATCCCGTGAGATAGTATGTACAGGGAGTCATAAAATAAAAAAAGTTAAGGTTTTTTTTTTTTTACCGCAAAAATAAACTAGGCATCGCCGAACGCTCATTCTCCGGCCAAAGGTAGCGCTAGAGGTCACAACCAGATGCCAAAGTTCCAGCCCGATCCGATACCTTATTCAAACTTTATAAGGGATTTTCTGAAAATTTCAATGGGAAAATGGCGGCCGACAGAGTTTTCCAATACACGGGGCTCTACGACACCAGAAACCAAAAACGGGCAAAAATGGGCTCCATTTTCCCATTGAAATTTTAAGAAAATCACTTATGACTTTTAAATAAGGTATCGGATCGGGTTGAAACTTTGGCATCTGGTTGTGACCTCTAGAGCTACCTTTGGGCGGAGAATGAGCGTTCGGCGATGTCTAGTTTTTTTTTGCGGTAAAAAAAAACCCTGTAAATATTTTTTGTGACACCCTGTATATGTGGAACCATAACTGGTCGAGAAGGAGGCTTACGTCACAAGTTCGAAGGTAGGTCATGGGGAGTTTTGGAGATATTTAGGAGGGACTCTTTGACGCCCATAAGTGTACCCCTTGGAAAGCCCATCGAAGTTTTAGATCTAGAGGCTCTGTGGCATATTTATTACCCTTGCAGAACACATTTGTTATTATGAAAGTTGCATTTGCGTCACCTAAGAATACTATACATTGCTGTCTAACTTAGCCGGATCTTTGTAGTTTTTCGGAAACGAAAAACGAAGGTCTTCCCATAAGAACTCAGGTTTACGTCGGCCAGAGTGTTACTTGATATGTAATAAAGATGTAACGCAAACTAAAAAAAAGAACAACAAAGAACAGCGGTGAACC
The DNA here is from genome assembly GCA_013358835.2 of Ixodes persulcatus. Taxonomy (NCBI): domain Eukaryota; kingdom Metazoa; phylum Arthropoda; class Arachnida; order Ixodida; family Ixodidae; genus Ixodes; species Ixodes persulcatus. The sequence goes on along the minus strand of JABSTQ010004469.1, from coordinate 23,202 downwards.
GTGGGCTGTGGCGAATCATCCGTTTCTTGAATACCGCGGGTCCGCCCTACTTCCCCCTCTTCGCCCCGCAACCTGAATGGAATGCCTCTACGACCTTTTCGTCCATGTGGACTCTTCCCAAATGAATAGTTTACCTCGTTGTCTGGATTCATTGCTTCTTTCCTTCGCCGAATCATCGTTTCAGTGTCATTTCTTGTGCGGGACTGTGGTATTCGAAAAAATGCGCGTTTTCTGCAAGCCCGTCCTGGTCTCGATGGTGAAGGAATACAACGCGTGTCGGACGCAGTCACTCGTCCCAAGGCATTGCTCCGACTTTCTGACTGGATATGATGCTCTGTTTGTTTTTTCTCCATAGAACTGAAATAAATGCCGCACGGATTACCTTTCGTCGTATGGTACTTAGGCTTTATTTCATAAGTATACGTTTCTCGGGGAGGTGACGGTATTATAAACGTAGAGACAGGTCGACTCGAACGGAGAGGCGATATTGGCAGTTACGTGATCGCGCTAAAAACTTCCAAAATCACGATTAAGTTCCTGTGTGCCCTACTTGTCATGTAGCAAGTAACAAAACAAAAGTGGCTGTACTTAGCAAACCAGTGATAAATCGCCACCTGTCGTAGTCCTGCAATGAATTGGCCATGGCTGCTTCTTGCAGCAGCAAGGTTTCATCCACCACGGACAAGCGCGATCTCGAAGCGGGCAATAGCGTACCTCCACTAGGCTCCGCAGCTCTGCTAATTCTCCGCTAGCACAGCGCAAACGCAGTAGTGGAGTCGCTCGAAGTATAGCCTAGTGGGAAATCCAGAACGATCGACTAAAACGTTTTGTTGTTCTAATGCACGTGATAGACTGCCTAGTGCCAGAGCAATTAACGCAATTAATTTTATTATTAACGCGATCCACAATCAACGGATCATTATTCTAGTTCTTGGATTGTAAAAAGCAACCAGGCACTCAACTTGCCGCCCTGCCGTCACCGTCATTGAACATGTTCGCGGCGGCAGCGACGAGGAAGTTTTTGTACCCTTTTCAAGCACAAACAAAGGGAGCCAGCACAACAAAAGGGAGGAAGGTGAGCAGTTTCCTCCTCTTCCTTTGGCGACATGGAGTAAAAACGTTTTTACCTTAATTTGTTTGGCCTTTTCCCTTCTTTTTAGTGCGCAGTGCGCCTTCATCACAGCCCAGCAAGTATTCAGGTGTCGAACCGGTCATTATTTCGGTTCGGTTCGGGTTCGGGTTCAGTAGCATTGTATTTTGTTCCGCTTCGGTTCCGGTTTAGGGTAGCGTACATAAGATCACTCCGGTTACCAGTTTTAGTAAGCGCGAACCGGTTCGAACCGGTTCCTAACTCGACCTTTGAATATTGACCGAGCACTTTTCTGAGCACGAGATACTTGCAATAGACCCATCTCAAAACTACTCCCTCTTCAAGCAGATCTGAAAACCCTGCATTGTGACGTGCGCAAAAGACACCATTAATGTGGGAAGGCTACTACTTGTATAATACTGTTCTTAAATAAATTATACATAAGCAATCGGCTTTCCATTTTTATGGTTTCTTTTGCACACGCAGCTGTGCAATATTTCAAACTCTGCCAGAAGAGGACGTCATTTCAGGAAAGAGAGCTTGTGGCCGGTGCCATCTTTAGTGTTCGTGTGGTTAGCGCGTGCTTTGCTCGCTTTCCTAAAGACGTTTGGAAGAAGAAGAAGCTCGCTTTCCGAAGCGGCGAACACACACGTGCTGGGCTGCGAAGATCACTCGTTGGGATATGATTTTGTAAACAGTAAAAAAAGTATCTAGCTGGGTTGCTTGCACTCTATATGGTTTGTCTGTTTTGCTCTGCACACACGTGCTTTTAGGCATGCTAGCTGTTTTCAAGGCCCAGTAAGATGTCGCAGCTATGTCCCAGAATGGCTGACAGGGAAGCAGGAAACAAATGTGACGTAAAAGTTAAAACACAGAAACAGGTACGTCGAGTGAGCAGTTAGGGTAGTTTATCAAATTCCGTTAAGCTGTGTTCTATATATCGGCCAGACTGACCGATGTGTCAACGACCGGGCACGTGATCACGCACTGTCGCTGGGGTTAACCTCGGGAGGCCACCTTTCTTTACACTGCGTCACTTGCTTGTGTGTGCCGAAATTTGAAAGCATCACGATTTTGGGAAGGGGGGCTGACAAAACTGCACGCGCTCTGCTGAAAGCCTACGAGATAGCAAAGGAACGAGTCCAATGCGTCAGCCAAACCTCGATATATCTACATAAAAAATAAATAGCTTTCTTGAGCACGTGTTAAAGCAGTGACAGTCTGGTGATTTGGTTGTATTTCTTGGTGTTTTCTTTTCATTAAACGTTCAGTGGAAGTCCAGCGCTAGTCCTGTTCATTTCTTTCCTGCGTCTGTGTTTGTTTGCGCGCTGCTACCAGTTTGTACGCCCGGGGTGCTTAAAGTGTTTAAACAAATAAATACAAAAAAATACGCAAAAAGCGGGGGCGTAATAAAATCGATATATTTATTTGGAATTATTTTATCCCACAGCGAAAGAGGGATATATTTGATCAAACCCCACTAGAGCGTTTACAGGTTAGGACGTTTCATAGAGTTATATATAATTGCGCCTTTCTGTTTCCGCGGATTAACATGATGTTGCCTATCGTCGACTCGTTCAAGTTGGCTCGAAGCGGTGAAAGCACTAACGTGAGACCTGAGAAGGTTCGCTCTACGCTGACTTGCGTAACTGGCGCTGCCAGAGCAACCTTGGCTAGCTGATAGAGTTCTTGTCGTTCAAGCTTGTGGTTCTCCCAGTAACGAAGAATGTCTTCGTTTCTGTTGAGGCGCGGCTCCTCGAGAAAAGATTCCAGCAGGGGACCGATGCTCTTGCTCGCTGCAGTGCAATCACGCGGTTCGGCCTTCGTCAACCTTTCTTGGGCTTCTAAGAACACGCCGAGTTGGTCTTCTTCCTGAGCACCGCAATCAAAGACGTTAACGTTGCTTTTACACGCTTCCTGAGAGTCGTATTTGCTAAAGTTGAGGCTTGGGCGAGTTGGTACGACATACTTCGGGATTAATTGTTTCACTGTTTTCTTTTGCGCTGTTTTTAATACCTATGTATACTTTCCCTTTTTTCTTAGGTGAGCTTGCGTTTTTTTTTCTCTCTCTCTCTCTTTTACTGACAGCAGAATATTGTACCTCGGATCTAAGTAAACTCCAGCGCAGAAAACGTTGTTGCCAAGAAGCATTGTTTCTCTTCTCTTTAGGGCTTCTACCAGGCTGCGGTCGAAAGCAGAGGTTGATTTCGATGTGTCTTTATGGCACATAAGCCATGCCCCCAAAAAGTCCCCGTGAGTCAACTGCTATATCTGAAGAAACTTAGTTGTATCTCTCGCGGGCTTCAGGGATGCGGTCAACCGGCCAAGCGGTGCTTTGAAATCGCCGCTGCCGCTACTGAACCGCCAGGGTCAATCGAAGAAAAAAAAAGTGAAGTTGAAGCTCTCCAGATGCCCAAGTAGAGGCGGAAACTGAGCAAGCTCGCTTGCCATGCGTTCCCTTTGTGCCTCTGCTTTTGATGATGATGTATTTTTTATTAGGTATGCAATGAAAACGAAAGGTAAAAATATCTGACAGTATCTAGGATTAGTCTTGGCAATATAAGAAACAAATACGCCCGCAACTTTTCTCATTAAGGTCAATTATTGAAAAAATTGGCCCTGAACCGCTTTCGTTGAACCGGTAACCGCCTCATCAGATTATGGTTTCGTTCCGGTTCGGGTTCAATATGAAGCGTTCGATTTCGGTTTCGGTTTTGTTCCGGTTCGGTCAAAAATAGCGGTTTTGATCCGGTTTTCGGTTCGGGTTCGGGTTCGGTTCGACACCCTGGAAGTATTTATTCGTCGTTTTGAAAAGAGGAAACCGTACACCATTCACAAGAACGCTGAAAATAGCATACCCAAAAAGTCCTTCACTTTGTGGGGTTTTTGTAGATGAGTGCCTTTGCAGGCATAACTCTTATGTATACAAGGGTAACTTCCTGTCCTTACGCGGTTAAAGATTCGTTCACCCATGTACCCTCCGTTTATTTTCTGGAGTACGATGCTGAGAAAGCTGCTGGCACGAGCGTGTGTTTCCATTTATCGCTTCATCTGCAAGCGCTCAAGACAGCGTCCTGGCAGCGACGCTGCCAGGGCTGAAGTCCCTGACAGCGTCGTACAAGAAGTTGGAAAGGAGTATAGTTCAATTATACTCTGGACGCAGGTCGGATTAAGATAGGCACGTGCACGTTTCACATTGAAACTGCCGCAGCGCACGTAACTAAGCTAGCATACGGTTCGCGGTTACGACTGTTTGGCACTTGTGCAAGACGCTTCCTGAAAAGTAAAAAAAAAAAGGATGCGAAGTTAAATTGCGTACTAGCTAGGAAGCAAAGATCCCGTGCATGCAGCTTTTCAATGTGTTAAAGGAGCTGTGCAACGATTTTAACGTTGAAAGAATTAGCATTTTTTACTTTTGACATTATTCACCTCCTCACAAATGACAGAAAACACACCTCGTTTCATTGAAATGTTGCGATTCCGCCGCGTAATAGCGAGGCAAAAATTAGAATATTCCCCGACCTGCAGCCGCGAGCGGCGGCCATGAGAAACACGCGGCATGACGTCAATGGGGGTCTTGTAGAAAGATAGCAAGTTGTGCGAATAGCTGCTCGATAAAAGGTAACTTTTCTATAAATCTTGTCGTTCCAACATAACTATAAATGCGTCAAAAACCTGGTATCATCTGCAAAACTTTTATTATACGGAGTTTTAGTGGCGCCATCTATCCTAGGTCCACAAAACCGTCAGCTCTATCTGCTACTGCGAACAGCCGCCAGAAGCCGGAGGAGGAGGGGGACAGGGCCGGACGGGTATGGCAACACCTCCTAGAAATAAGGCCGTAGCGCTCTTCTCGTGACGTCGCAAAGGAATGCCACTGGGGGCGCACGTCGAAGCGAAGGCAACGCGCGTGGATCGATTGTCGTAACGCGCTTTTCGTCATATACGCGAGTCTTATTAGCTACAATGAAAGCTGCACATTGCAACGGGTCTAAGAAACACTTTATTACACGGGCAAAGCATTACACCGCTAAATAATCGATGCGAAATGGCACGAGGTATGCGTAGAAGACGTCTATAGAAAAATGTGATTGTTTTAAGTAGAAAATATTGAGTCACGCAATTATTGCTGTAGGAATGCATATTTTATACAGAAATATTTCGACAAGATGGGGAGACACGCAGTGATTGAACACAGCAATACAAATCAGTTAAAAATCAGGAAGACGTAGCCAACGCGGACACGGCTCGACAAGTGTCACTTACGATCAGGTAAGCCATGTTATCGCGTGCAGTCACTGAATTAAAATTAATGTAATTTCGATCGAATGACCATATGGGGTCGACAAATCAGCTTGCGACGCTCGTATAATCACTCAAGACAGCGAGCTGATCAAATCCCGTATCATTTAATGAAAATATATTAACTTTTCCGTGTGGCAGGGGTACTAAACTTACTATTTACAGTCAACTAATTTACTTCTCCCTACTGGCTCGAGCTGCCTAAGAACAAAATATAACCTTTTTTTGTATACAATCATACTATTACCTTAATACAGTTAAGATTCTAGTATAAACGCGGCAAAGGTAACAAAATAACATTAGTATAAATAAACACATAAGCACAAACAACGCACTTTCAATAATCACACAAACTTGTTATTTACCTTCCAGTAAAAGCTAGAATATTACCACGCATATTTACAAATGTCGACACAATAGCAAACGAATAACGACGAAGAACAAACTTCCATTCTATCACGAGATTTAAAAAAAAATCGACTGCAGCACTTTACTTGCGTCTTACATGACCAAGAAAGCCCGTAAATAAGTTGTTTCTCACCTGTCGATCGTATCCATACGCCCCACAAGATCCATCCCGAAAACATTTGAACACGAACTTCAAGAAGTCTCCCTCTCTCGAGAGAGAGGTCATCGACCAGTGTCGTCGTTCACTAGTTGCCACACACGTCACTCAAACTGTAGCGGGACTTGTTTCGCGAATCCACGTAAATGCCTTAGTATCAAGCGAACACAAAAGAAAAACTACCCTGAGACTGCGGTGACGACAAAAAAACGACGGGTAGGAGGATCAAAAGAACCACACACACACACACGAGAGCAGCAGTGTGGGACGAGAGGCTTAACATTGTCGACCCATCTTTTGATCGTGTGCACTCCCTGCGGCGATGAGTCGATGACTGGATTTTTCTTCGGTTCCTTTCCCTTCTGAAATGTCTCAGCGTTCCTTTTCAGACAGTCAGCAGCTCATATACAACGTAAATTTACCGGAATCGGAGCCCGTACAAGGGAAGAAGATGTCCGCGTCGGAAATTCGGAGCCGGCTCATTCGAAAAGTGTGGGGAGCTGCGGGACTGCGCGTAGTCCCGCGTTTACGGGGATAATCATAAATATAAAATTGGTACTTTCAACCTTGGTAACGCGTTGTATATTACGTTTATATTATATATATATAATAAATTGTACAAGACTGCGCTTTTAGAACGTTTAATAATGTCGGATAAACGCGCACGAACACCACCGAGCCGCTCGAAAAGAAACATTTTTTTCACGTCGATATCCGTCGATAGCTTAAATGTTCTCACGTAGTTGCGCTATGGCCTTCCTTCCTCCGACATTGTGACGTAACCACTCGGAGCGCTACCGCATTATTTCTAGGAGGTGTTGGGTATGGCCGGACCCGGATGAGACTTTCCTCTTTTCACCATACTGTCCGCGCTGCGCCCGCTAGCACGTGGTTACGCGGTCGTGAGCGGATGAGTTCACGCTGCTCACTAATGGCTCTAGAGAGAGAACTTTGCCGGAACCCCGCGCCTACCCCATCGACGTCACTGCGCACGTGACCCGGAAGACGATGTACGAGGGGCGTTCATAAAGTTCGTATTATCGGCACGCAAAATCGAAAAAAAAACGGAACAAAACACGCATCAGCATGAGCGCGCGTCCCTCTAGTTTCCGCACAGTATAAACATCGCATGCTATAGTAGCTGGGAAAGCCGCTAGGGAGTCGAAACAAAAATGGCACCGCCCGTCGGTGCCAAGCACATGCAGTGATCCGTTTTCTCCATTTGAAAGGAAGCAATGCCAAGGAGATTCATTCTGAGCTGGTGGTGGTGTTCGGGGACTACGCCCCATTTTATGACACTTTGGGTAAATGGCGCAGACGCTTCCGGTGTGGCCAAATAAGAGAAAAGCATTTCAAAGACGGCGACCAAGTGATTGCTGAAGTGGAGCGATTCCTGAACACTCAAAACTAGGAGTTCTATAACAATGGCCTCCGGCATATGGTGCATCGCTGAAAAAAGTGGGTAACTTTTGGTGGCGAACATGTAGAGAAAGTCTCAACTCCTACTCGAGTTTGATTGCTGAATCTCTATTCCTTCGTGACAATAACACGAACTTTATGAACGCCCCTCGTACAAGTTGAGAGGTGGCAAAAAGCTGGATCTTTTTCATTTTGTTTTGTAATAAAAACTAGGGTATCCAGGCAAAATCTGTTTTCTGTAGTTCACTTTAGAAGTGCAAGGCATCAACCTCCGCAATTATTTAAGCAAAGCCCTGAAATTGTTGCACAGCTCCTTTAAGGTGAGAAGCAGTATGGAAATCTGACGGTGCCGAAAAACCAAGAGTTAATCTCTATGATGTCATAACCCTGGCGTCAAGAGTCCAATATTTTGCCGTCGATCTTCACGCCTTCAGTTTAAAATACCTTCGTCAAGTCAAAATTGTCTTAGTGCCATCTAAATTTGCACATACAACGCGAACAAGCAGGAAGAAACGTTCACAACGAGAATAAATTCAAATACAACGAGAAGTTAATTTTACACATAATATCACTACGGTTTCAGAACTGCTTTGTCAGGTCGAATGTAACTCTGATAGACAACTACACTATATTTATTACTAGCAAGCAATATTACTGCCGGTTAAAAGGGAGCAGACAAGCTAGTCCTTCGTAAACAGTAAACTTTACGCCTTGGTAACAGAAGATGGGAGAAACGACCTGAGGCGCTCGTGTTCTCATCGAAAAGCTTTTGCGAAGTTTGTGTACTCACAACTAACCATATCAAACTCCAAAGGTATAATCTAGGATCCAGTGCAAGACACGTAAACTGCACAAAAAAAAAAAAAAACTTCGGGTAGAAAAAAAGGCGCGCTTGGTAAAAAAGAAAAAAAAAAACACAACTCTCCTATGTACAATGCGCCATCAAAACACGAAAATAGCATCAATAAGTCACACATTTTATATGCAATATTAAATGCCATATTACTTCTTTCGGCAGCCCATCCAGGAAAAGTTAGTCTCTGTAACACGAAACGAATACTGATGCACGACAGTGTGGTAGGTGGATAAATTGACGAGACAGATCAAGACTCTGCAGGTCCTACCAGGGGAATGGAACCAAGGACCCTAAGTTTGCCAGTCCGACGCTCAACCACTGCGTCAGAGGGGAGGCTTGTAGAAAATAGTAATACATGTGATAATACGTTGTGCGCCATCGAACAACGAGGAACGTGCAAGTGGACTGGCTGCGCGAGGTATCGTGTATCGAGGGTAAATCGAATTCAAGGAGCTCGTGCTTGTGTTTGCAATTGTGCGGGGATTACACTACAAGGTACTCAACTTTCGAATGGGGTCATGTTATACAGTACTCGTGACAGACATCGAAGATATATTGGGCGAACTAACTGGGACACGTGGAGAGGAAGGGGACATCTTGGGCTTGATATTTAGTAGTTGCAAGCCTGTAGTACCGGTGTGTAAAAAATAAAAAAAAACGCCCGAAAATACAGTTATTGTAGTAGACCCTGTAGGAAAATGCAGATATCTGGAGGTATAAATCAATGATTTAAGGACACCTCTAGAAGGGCATAAACGAATAATAATTAGGAAAGGGGAAAGTATATTCTGCTATTACGAAACTCGAGGCAGTAAAATTATAATAGACATAAAGTGGTCAGGGAATATGAAAACTTGCTGGTGCCTGGACTATCCTTTCGCAAATGGGGTACAGTGCATGAGGTCGGAGGATCAATAAAGATAGGAAATTCGACAAGGAAGCGCGGGCAGATAAGCCCTGTTAGTGTATGGGAACACACCAAATAAGGGTGTACAGGGGAGCATGCGCTGGTCGTCCATTGAAAGCAAGGGGGATTTAATAAACTTAAAATTAAAAACAGGTAAAAATAAATTGAGGATACGCTGTAGGCACGGAAAGTACAGAAGCGATTGTACATAATAAAATTAGGCACAAAATGAACGAACCAAATGCAAAAGCTGACATGTATATACGCACACACTAGTGATGGGGCTGATCAAATTAGTTCGGCGAGAAAAAAAAGTAAACAATGCAGAAAGAAAAATGTGGGAGGGAAAAAGGCGAGATAAATCAGCTTTAGCAATGTACAGGTCACAAAGATCAGGACATAGCAGAAGAAGAGGTTTTAGATAGTTCAAAAGGAAGCAGTTTAATGTTTGAGGCGAGAACATGAGTGTGAAAGAAAATACCTATATGGCTAAATTTGAAGAGATAAACAGATATGTGCCGTATGCCATAGTGATAGCGTGACGGTATACTTCGTTTCACCTGAAGTTCAGACGCAGCCGACGCTACGAGCTTATGGGATCAATCAAACAGAGTTAGAAGCTCACCGATATGTGTTGTTGTTGTTGACAACATCTTTATCGCACAAAGGCAGGAGAGAGGGGATCGGGTTAGAGGTAAAAAGAGATAGAGAAGAAGTAGGAGTTAGCTGTATGACCCTATTCCAGGACTCCACTTGCTTGCGCCGCCTTGGCCCGCCGGATTAGCAGCTGTTGCTTAAAGGGGCCCTGCAATCATATTTAAGCGTCTGCCTTTTTTGCGGTTTCCACGTCTCTTGGGGTTCGGGCAAGCCAGCGGGCACGGAGAAAGTAACTAAATATCAGTGCGTCATATTTTAACCGGACGACGCGGAAACCTCCTCCACCTACGGGGGCGACCCGCGTCGCCGAAAGCGCGCGAAATTTGACGTCTTTGGTCCTGGGCTTACTACTGGTCAGAGCCGTTTCAATTATGCATAAAAGTAGTTTTTGTTCAGCATTTTATATCAGAAAAGAAACGAATGCAGTTTATAAAGTACGGAAACAAGAAATGACCCGTCGACATACCCGCCACGAAGTGGTGGAAAAGGCGACGCATACTAGAAAGGTGTAGTGGGATCAGGCTCCGACGGGAGGCGAGCATAGGAAGGTCCCGGATTAATGCGGCGGCGCTGCAGTCGAGGATCCGACCGGTCCCGAGCGTTCCGAAGGCCTTCGGCGAGCAGCTTTCGCCGTTTGGTGGTATGGCAGCGCGAAGTCGCTCCCGTTCTAAACTGATCTTTACCCCATATTTGCTGTTGTTTGCGGCCAATGAAGTGTCATGCATGCCCGAATTAGTGCATAATCGCGCAGCAAATGCAATGCGAGCCGCCCTGGCTGCCCGCTTCATACAGCATATCTAGAACATGCTTTAGTTGCGCCCTCTCGAGCCGTCGACACGGAGTGCGGCAGCCGTGAGCGCTCGCTGAGCTCACTACCCGTCCTCTAGTTCACGGCCACTCAAGCAACCAAGGACGTCATGAAGGAGGTTATTTTTAGGGGCGAAGCTCCTTAGGGGCATGTCCGTATGTCCGTCCGCCGTCCGCCGTCCGCCGTAGGCCGGCGTCGGGTGCTCGTGCTTCTGCTAGTGAGATCACGTGCTCACGAGCACGTGAGCACATGCTCACGTGCTCGTGTAGGGCAAAAAAAAATTGAAAAAAAAGATGAAAAAAATTATGAAAAAAGAAAAAGAAGAAAAAAAAGAGTAGAGGGTTCTGAGATGCCATCCCATCTGTCTGCTTAAAAAAAGAAAAAGAAGAAAACCACACATTCTCCTACTAACATGAATGAAAAGGCTCAACGAAAAAGAAGAAAAAATAGAGTAGGGGGTTCTGAGATGCCATCCTATCTGTCTGCTTAAAAAAAGAAAAAGAAGAAAACCACACATTCTCCTACTGACACGAATGAAAAGGCTCGGCATGCTGCGGCTCGGCGTCTACGCAGACAAGCACCACCAGAGCTTCGCCCCAAGCAACAACATTCACCACGTGGAGATGCGGTCAATTTTTGCTTGTTTTTGTAATTTTAATTTGCCTATAACTTTAAAAATGAAGCGAACTTCTATAAAAGAAGTTTCATTAAGTTACTACGTTTAGTGCGCTCAGGTTCGGTGCAAATTAAAAACAGTAAACAAGTCCTTGCAGGGCCCCTTAACCGGGTCCTCGCTTGCGAGCGCCGCATACCACTCCTCTTCGCTTGCTTCACATTGTGAAGTTTCTTCTTTCTTCTCGCAGGCCCACACCATGTTGTATGTGTCTGCCTTTTGCCACCCGCACCACGGGCAGGCTGCCGGCGCGTATCTGTCCGGGTACCAGGTGTGTAGCTTGTCTGGGGTGAGAAATGTATCCGTCTATAGCTGTCGAAGGATGTGTTCCCCTTCGTTGCTCAGGGACTTATGCTTTGCAGGAAATCTCTTACGTGCAAGTCATATGTCCAGTAGACATTTGGAGCACGACCACCGGTCCTCCACGCCTGAGACAGGAATAAAGTCCCGGCTCGGAAGAGAATCTCGGGCTGGGGCGTGAGCCACCTCATTTCCTGGATGCCCCATATGGACTGGAGACCAGACGATCTGAGCCCCCTGCGGGGGGTGCCTTCTCAGTAGCCCGGCCGCCACCTCCCCCACGGAACCTGGGCGAAGTTGCGAACGGCGCCCTGAGAGTCCGATATTATAGTTGCTTTTGGGTTGCAAGTGAGAGCCAGTGTGATGGCCACCTCTTTGTATTCCGTAGCACAAGACACTCTGAAGGATGCTTGCGTGACGATCTTGCTCCCGTCCGATGTAGCCACGGCTGCCGTGCCCACCCGACTAACAGGTCCCGCGGCATCGACATAGAGGGTGCCTGGTCGGCAATCCCAGGTCCGAGCGAGGGCCTCGGACCTTGCGATACGACTTTCCGCGTCCCGTGACGGGTTCATGTTCCTCGGAATTCTACTTGTTCGAATACCGGCTCGAATATGGTCTTCCAGCTCGATCTGTTGTCGCGTAAGAAGGCGGCGTTCGGGTTTGCCAACCTCTGCTTGTCGAGCAGCCAGCGACCGCTGTCCGTTCCTCCGAGTCTTCTGATTTGCGCTCCAATCTGGGTGTTAGGCCAGCTCCTGAAAGGTGTTGTGTACTCCCAACTCAAGTAGCCTTTTAGTGGCTGCATATTCCGCAGTCCCAGTGCATTCTTGTATGCCTTGTGAAGCGGTATGTCGAGCTTCTCTACCTTCTTCTTGGTGAGGTTTATATGGGGGGGTCATACATCACCCTCGACACTACAAACGCGTGCACGAGCTGCATGGCCTCCCTTTCTTTAAGTCCGTGTTGCTTGTTGCGAATTCTTCGCAACATGCCGTTGATCTGTATCGTCGCCTTTGTGAGCTTGTCCCGTGGGCTCTTGTTCCTTCCCTGTGGGATAAGCTGTCCCAGGATTCGCACCTCCTGCGGCTTGGGCACCTCTTGTCCGTCTATGTTGACACTGATGTGAGTTATTAGTCCTTCCCGTGGGTTCCTCATGACCAGAAACTCCGACTTCTTCGGCTTGCACTGAAGCCCTCGGCTCCGCGCGTACTCTACCGTAATATCGGCCGCTGCCTGCAGCCTCTCCTCCACTTGACCGTCGCTGCCGGACTTGCACCAGATCGTAATATCATCGGCATATATCGCGTGCTCCGACCTTGGGATATTCTTCAGCGTTTGCGGCAGATTTATCATTGACAAGCTGTAAAGTAGGGGTGAGAGCACCGCCCCTTGCGGCGTGCCTCGTGGCCCCAGTGTTAGGGGGTCCGATCTATAGTCCCCCAGTGAGAGAACCACTTGACGTATCGAAAGAAAACTTCGTATAGAGTTATACTTTCTTTCCCCACAGTTAATTTGACTAAGTCCTTCTAGTATACTTCCATGCGTTACATTATCGAATGCCCCTTTGAGATCAAGCGCTAAAATGCAGCTTGTTTGCGCTCGCGCCGGGCTCTCGAATAAGTCCTTATACAGCCACAACAACACATCTTGCATCGACATGTGCGGGCGGAATCCAAACTGTGTATGAGCCAGTAACGAATTGTCCTCAATATGCTTGGTTAGTCTCGCATTGATTATCCGTTCAAACGTCTTTCCCAGGCAGGATGTTAAAGAAATTGGTCTGAGGTTCCCCAGACTTAAGTCTTTTCGGAGTTTAAGAATAAATCGTACCTCAGCTTCCTTCTAGCTCTCCGGGGTGGTACCCGTCCTCCAATATTCCTCATTGAAGTGGCGCACAAGCTCCCGCAACGATCCTTCATCCAGATTGTATAACTGCCTCGCTGGGATCATGTCCGGCCCAGGCGCCGAATTGTTCTTCATCGCCGCCAGTGCAGCCTCGAGTTCCCCCAGCGTTATAGGCCTATCGAGCGCCTTGTTCGGTTCTCCCTCATAGTCTGGTTGGTCAACCGGGGGGTCCCGGCACAGGTATTTTCTAGCCAAGCGCTCCGTAATTCCGTCGCCTTCAACACCCTCCTTATGCATGAGGGAAGTAATCTTGTTCTTTCCCACCATTCTTGTACCCTCCGGATCTACCAGGGCCCGAAGAAGTTTCCAGGTTTGTGCGATACCTAAGCTGCCTTGCATTCCGTCACACTGAGAGTACCAGTTTTGCCTTGAAAGTCGCAATGCATAATACTCCGCCTCCCTTATTCAGTTCCGCAATCTTCTTTCGCACCTTTCTGTTGCCTCTCTGTCTTTTCCACCTCTTCGTTAATAACCTTCGCGCCTCCCACAGGTGCAGCAGATGTGAGTCCACTTCCGGGTTTTTCTCAGTTGTGTCCACCACCGCTGCATACCGCTCGAGGCTTCGGACTAATTCTCCTGTCCATTCCTCGATATTGTCAATGGTCGCAACGCTTCGCCATCTTTGCTCGCGCCACTTGTCCCACTTTACAATCCTTGCTTTACCGATCTTCTTTCTGCCAAAGTCCCCGGTCTCCCAGCTCGTACACAGAATGTAATGGTCACATCCGAGATTTTCCCCGGTGTCCACCCATTTTGGTTCCGGATGCCCCTCACCATCGTCAGGTCGGGGCAGGTGTCCCGGCACCTGCTCGTCCCGATCCGTGTTGGCGTCTCCGGGTCAGTTAGCAGGGAGAGTAACTCCTGGTAAAGCACCTCCGCAATTCTTTTGCCTTTAGCGGTAAGGTGGCGTTACCCCCACGCCGGATGCGCTGCGTTGAAATCACCTGTTATGACGAGCGGCTCCCTTCCTGCTTTGCAAGTGAAACTCGTGAGCAGTTGCTTGAGGTCCGATCGATTGTCTCCAGGGTTACTATACACATCCAGCACATCAAGTCTGTCGTTCGTTCTCCCCGAGGGGATTAAGGTCACATACACATGCGGAATGTCCGTCATCAACGATTCTTGTACCTCCACCGGATATTTTTTAAGCACTAACACTGTCACATACTGGTCCGCGTAGTGAGTATCGTAGCCCTTAATTCTGACATTCGTACACTTTCCAAGTTCTTGAAGAGTGATAACCACAGGGGGTTCAGCCGCTTGCGCCGCCAACAGGCTGAGACCAGCACTTTTCCGGCCGATTCATTGCAGTTGCACTGCCACACACTCAGTTTCGGTTGAATCCGCATGTTGAGTCCGTGTCCAAGAAGCCCGTTTCAGATGGGGTTGGTGTACTCCCTCTTGGCCGTCTTCGCTTAAGTTCCTGGCTGTTTCGCATCTCCAGTCTCTCGAGCGTCTTGTTAGACTTGCTCTCCAGAGTCTGCATTCCCGTCAGGAACATCTGCATCTGCTGTTGCATCTGCTGAATTTTCTCCTTCAGCTGCGCGACTTCCGTGCGCACCTCCCTGATTAGTTTGAAGTATATGTCTCCCAGTGTGGTTTGCGGCGGTGGGATCGCCTGCTGTTTAGGAGTATCCGCCTTCCCCGCTTCCTCGCGAAGTCGAGTATCTTCTCCATCAGCGCTTGAACTTCTTTTTCTAGCTTCTGCTCCGATTGCGACTTCGGTAGGGAAGGCCATTTGATTGTGTTGGCCAGATCTCTACCCCCTGTTGACGCTTGCGTCCTTCCATTCTTCAAATTTGCCGCGCCTTTTTCCTGGACGTAGTTCCTCGATCTGCTTCTCCTTCTGTTTGGCGTTACTTGTTTACGCGTCTGACTCCGTGACTTTGATCTGCTCTCCATCGACGTATGAGATAATGTAGAGCTCCACGCCACCTGTCGTTGTCGTCTTCTCCGGCTCCAGCTCCTACTTTTCCTGCTTTTTGCCGCCATCTTGGGCAAATCAGGTCGGTAGAACTTCTGCTTGCATTCTTTGGCGTACGTACGATGGGGGCCCCCGCATAGTGGTCAGAATGCTACACATTCAAGTCCTTCTTGTGCTCCTGCCTTACCGCAAGTCTCGCATGCGTATCCCCTTGGCTTAGGACAGACATCTACCCGGTGCCCGGTTTCCCCGCAGTTAAACAGGCTGCCCTCGTCTTTCTGTATATGTAACACCGCTTTTCTGGCCTATCGAACGTAATCGTGAATGGTACTCGGTTCCCCAGGAATGTGACTAGCGCCGATTGCGATTTCCCGAGTCTTCGGGCCTCCAAGACCTCTGTGTCGCCTGCACGTGTAAGGCGCTGTATCATCGCGTTATCCAGCCCTTGTGGGATCCCATGGATTAGTCCTCTACACGTTTGCGCCGATCGGGTGAGATTTGCCTCGACCTCCAATTCCAAACAGAGCAGGTGTATTGTCCTGATCTTCTCGAGTCGCGCCGCGTCCTCGTCGTCATTAGTACAGATAATAAGAATATTATATGCGGCAAGTAGTCGAATCTTGTAGTCCTGCTGTAGATCCGTCGCTACCGACCCTAACATCGCTTCGCCAATCTGGCTGTCGATGCTACGGAGCTCAAATATCCGCCTGGGCTTGACTACCACTTTCGAGCGAATAATGGCGCAAGCTTGGAAGCTAAGGAAATGTCGTAATGTCGGCATTACCCTCCCTTACTTGTATGGGTGTTAGAGACCTCCGGTCCTGCTGCCGGGACTTCCGATCTCGGAGCCGTAATTTCGTTACCCAGCTTGGGTCATCCGGGTCGGCTCTGTCAGCGCGTAGCCCTGTTCCCTCCTCGGGGTGCCTCTGCAGCCGAGCAGGGTCTATGAAGCTATACCTCATTGCCTCCGGATCGTACCCTCTTATCGAATTTCTGCGGCTCTGATCCTCCTGCCTCGCCGAAAGTTGGTCTTGTAAAGCCACCGGTGCAGCGGGTGGACTCACCATTGTCAGGCCGAGCAGCACGGCCGCCACCGGGATGGAACCGGCTCGCGGCGCGCCGGGCTTCTGCCAGGCTTAACGCGGCTGCCACAAACAATATTCGTAAGTCCAGTGAACTTGCACTCACCAACACGAAACCGGTACCTATGAGCTCTAAATTATTTAAGAGGAGGCCATGTTATCGCTAACCGCCGGCAGTGGAGCCCTAGGGCCACCAGAGCCGGTGGAAAACACTGTACCAAACGGAGCCGACAGAAATTGCGTCCGCATCAAGGCCCGCAAAGGTAGAAGATGGACTAAAGAGTTACTATGCAAGAAGGAACGAGCTGACCTGGCACCAGCGTTGCCTGTTGTGGGGAATGAGGGTTGTGATGCCACAAGGATTGCGCGAAAGCGTTCTGGAAGTGCTGCATGAAGGGCACCCGGGAATCGTAAGGATAAAAAAACTGGCGCGCAGCTATGTACGGTGGCCAGAGGTAGATGCAGACATTGAACGCCGCGTCAAGTCGTGCGACCCGTGCCAGCAGCAGCACAGTCTTCCCGGTCCAGCCCCGCTGCGTCCTTGGTCCTGGCCAACTCGTCCGTGGCAGAGGCTGCACTTGGATTTTGCGGGACCCTTCCAAATCCACCTGTTTCTGGTGAGCGTCGACTCCCACTCCAAGTGGCCCGAGGTTTTGTGATGAACAGCACCTTGGCCGAACCAACTATTTAAAAACTCAGGGAGCTGTTTAGTCGTTTCGGTCTGCCAGATGTTATTGTTAGCGACAATAGCCCCCAATTTTGTTCTCAGGAATTTCACACATCCTTGCGAGAGAACGGCGTGAGGCACGTCAGGACCGCCCCCTACCACCCGGCCAGTAACGGACTGACCGACCGTTTTATTCGTACTCTAAAAGAAGCTTTTCGAAAAGACATGACATGTCGACCCCTGTTCCTGTGATTGGAAAGTTTCTTGTTGACTTACAAAAAACATCTCACGCCACAGCCCTTCAGAGTCCGGCGGAGTTGCTACTTGGGCGGCGGCTCACTACCCGGCTGGATAGACTTCGACCCTCCACCGACAAAATTGTTCACCGCAAGCAGGATATGCTACAGGTGAAACACAGCGGTCATCCGCAACATCTCGAACTTGGGGATAAGGTCATTCCGGCCGGGGAGCCGTTGGTTGCCTGGAGTTGTCGTGGAAGTGTAGGGACCAGTGCCTTACAGGCTCCGCGTGACTACTACGCCTTTGTGTGGTGGCGACACCAAGGCCATCTGCGATTGAGGGAGACCTCTACCCCGGAGACGCCAGAGGGAGACTTGCTGATACCGAGTACCCTGTCGACATCGTCACCCCGAGGGCAAGGGGAGCTTGAGAACGAGCCGCCTGCAGATCACTCACCGATGTTCGAGGGACAAGAAACTGGATCAACTCCCTTCTCGGGCCCCTCCTTATCACAGCCGCAAGGAACACTTCATCGGTACCCCGACCGACACCGGCCTCCGCCTGATAGGTTTTCGCCATAATGAAGAAAAGTGTGCCGTCATATTCTTATCTAAAACTGTAACTATTTAAGGTTTCTTTCGTGTGTGGGTTTGTTGTATCACATTAATTCGCGCAAACTTTCCCGTGACTGCCGTCGAAGGGTTTATTTGTTTTATAATTAAGTCTGGGGAAGTGTTGTATCGGTGATACAATAAGCGCGCACCGCCGAGTGCGTGCTCACGCGCCTCGGGACCCCGTTCTTGTGACGCCATGCCCAGCTACCGGCGTAACGTTCCACCCGGGGTGTCCGGTCACCCGATGGCTCCGGCAGTCTTGCAATAAACCTGGTGCAGCGAAGAACCCCATCGACCTGGTCCTCTGGATACTACATCCCCCAAATCTGCTAAGCAGTTATCGTGAGGAACGCAGTCAATCGCTTCGCTCACATCCAAAGAAGTCTCTGTTTTCGGAGCGAGAGCTGTGGCAAATGCAACATAACAGGAGCAATTCACGAACTGTATTTATTGCCGAAGCCTGCTTTCCGCGAAATTGTGGAATCGCGTTTCGAATGGACTCAGTCAGTTTTCTCGTTTTCAGCAGTGCGATGTTAAAGACAACCGAAATCCGGCGACTGCGCGCACGGCAGGTCTCACCTCATTAATTCCCAGCGACATATTTCCTTCGTCAGCCCCGCACGAAAGCAAAAGTCGTTCCAGAAACAGCTAATTGCAAGCAGTCTACTTGGCTCATTGTAGGCTCCGGAAAATATTGCAAAGCCTGAAAGAAGGTCAAAACGTTAGCCACCTGATCAGGCACAGGCAGAGTAATTGTAAATGTCTTGGCTAGGTGTCGCTAGGTGCCGCCCAATTCATCGTCTCAAAATGTTCGCTATGCTTTTGGGATTTAGACATCTTTATCACAGACAGAAGGGGCTTGCACAGACACAAACACTTGGCGTGCCCCTATGCGACACAGTACAGTTTACATACAGCGAGAACAAAAATACACAGCAAGTACAAACATCAACATGAACGGACACTGCACCCATCACTGACTCCGTACACTTCGCTTGCACCTTTTATATTCGTCGTTTCGAAAGTGCGGATTTTCTGGATGATCGTCTAAGCAAGAAATAATATTACCAGTGTGTCGCTTATTTATTCAGTGATATTTTTGCTAAGGAGGCATTTTGAACGAAAAAAGTGATGAATCTTAGAGTAGAGAGAAAACGTTCACGTTGTAATTATTTGCGACAGTCTATAAAACATCCCGCTCCACTGCGGTTCCTAGCGGATTAATGTTCGCTCCCCCGCAAAGCACGCCGTAGAATGGCGCGAGGGAAGCCAGTTTTTATATCATAGTATTCGTTTCTGCTTTTGCGCTGTTCGTGTGTCGCGGCAGTGGTCGTCTTGAATTATCCTCTGTAAAGCGGGCATTCACTCAGCAGCTCTTAAAGATGTTTCACGGAAAGAGAAATCGATTTTCGACCGACATGAAAACGGTCAAAGCGACGATTTAAAGCAGATGTTTTCTACGGTCAGCTACGCATTGGTGCGTTCAGAAAGAAGTAAATGGCGGGAATAATTTGTTTTAATTGGTAACTATGTCAAAGGGAACTAACTGAGGAGCGTGTGAATTTAACAATTACTGACGCTCAAAGAATACAACATATTTAAGACGAACGACCAATCTTTTTTTTTTTTTTTGTGAAAGCTTAGTTGTTCTTTTAAAATGTGGTTTTTATTGTTTTAGCGCCAGTAATAAAAACTATGACGTACCCGGCTATACATCGTCGGCGGAAGAAAAAAAATATATTGGTGATTCCACAGAGCGATATCGATGGCGCGACGTTCGGTGTTCCAAAGTCATTGCTTTCTGACGGACGGATGATCAGTGAATTATTTTTACTGTTAGCCTTATAAGCAAAGAGCTCCAACATTTGGCATCGATGATAGGGCGCACTCGAAATTGAAGCGCGCTTTATTGAGCTGAATCTAACAATCCGGGGTACAATTTAATTGAAATAAATAGCACGAACGCGGTTTTTGTTCCAAGAAAGGGACTCAACAGCCTGCTTTATAGATAAAACGTGTGTACTTTAGCCGTGATGTGTAGATTCTGGATCGGTTAAGTATGAAAATGAAAAAGAAAAAGCCAGGACGGTCGCACGTAGGTTTTGTGGGCTCGGCTACAAGCCGAATGTTGACTAAAAACTATCCGGCTATAACAGAAAGCAAATTCGTCTAGAACCACGAAGGTCGTTCTGTCTGGTTTCCTTTAATACAAATATTCCAAAGTGTAAATATATGTACACCCGTGAGCGATATGAAGGTGAACAGCCCTCTTCTTGTTTTTGACGCTTTTGCAAGTTTTAGACCAAGCTCTGTTCCAGAAGAGGGCTAGAACGAAAAGTTTAGACCCTTGGCCACGTACCATTTGAGATGTTGAGAGTTAATATAGCTTTAGGGAGCCGTAAAACAGGCAAGAAACCAGGTAAGGTGTTCACCTTCATATTGCTGGTGGGTGTACTATCGTAAACAGTATGAGCGTGAACGCGCCTCCGCTTGTCGCCGCGGAGGCGCGTTCACGCTCATATTGTTTCCAATAGTACGTGCTTCCTTTCCGTCCTATTTCAAGCCTGTTTAGTCCTTCTCCAAGTGCTCAATCGCTCTCGTGGAGGGGACAATGGGGCACTAGAGACGACAATTACATTGGTCACTGTACGATAGGAGCTACATTTCGACCCGCTTTCCAAAATGACTATCGGCAGGTCAATCGATTGCACCCTAATCACTCAACCGGTCTTAATAAACTCCCAAAGTAATGTATGGGATGTCCATGACCTAGAGCCCGGAGGGTTGGAGGGGGGTCAGAATGCATGCCCATACTTTAGGGTCGGCTGGATGTCTAAAGTCCCCCCCCCCCCCCCCCATTTTTCTCTGGCTACGCCACGCTTGCAAGGGGACACTTCCGACTTCTACTCTGCATAATACCTTGCCGCCGGCATGAGATCAATACAGTGTAGGGTCATGAGCGCCGAGGTTTCGTAGTGGCCTTATTTTTGACCAGTTGCATGTATGCTTTCTTCTATGAGTCTCATATCTCCGCATGGTGTTTTTCCTGATCATTCAGCCAGATTTGAGCCTCATATTTCAAAAGAGTAATACATCCTTGACACAAAGAGCGAAGCAAGGTTATTTAACTAAAACACCCGACTCGAGTTGTGTGCACATTGGCAAAGAAAATCGGGTCTTTGTTTGTGGCAAAATAGAGACCTCTCTCGACGGGAAAAGAGTATGATTGTTGCCGCTTTAAGAGCAAATATGAATGTGAAAGAGCACAACGTCCTTATCGCTTCAATACGTTGATGCCTGTCTTGTTTAGTATCATGTATGATACATATTTCTGTACCCGTAGAAGGCGAATCAGTTAGATACTTGCCCTAATCAGGAGTGTACCAATGTGCTCGGAAGTTTTTATTTCATAAGCTCTCTTTCAACTTTTCTTTCCTCGCCTTTTGTTTTATTCGGTGTCACGTGTCATACAATACTGGCCCTGAATGTCCGCGTTTCAAACAAACGCGTCGCCAAAAAATCAGAGGTTTATTCTCTCCAGAACGCTGCCCAAATCATCCCAACCTTTTTTGATCAGTTTGTTATCGAAGACATGCCCGATGCAGCAGCAATTAAAGTAATAACTTTCATTTATCTCACCTTTACGATCTGTAGATTCAAGTTAGTTTATCACTGTTAAAACGCCTTAAAGGAGTACGGAAACGAAATTTCAGAGATCATTTTTAGCTTTAATGTGTTGCATGTTGCAGCATCACCTCAAAGACACCAGTCTTTCGTTGAAAGGCACAAGAAAACTAATTTTAAAGCTAATTAAACGATCTTTCCATGTGCACCTGGTGGATGCATGTGGAGCCTATTTGGGCGGTAATCTAACAACGCTGGGGAACTCGCTACGTAGTCATGACGTACCACTATGGTGCCTGGAACACGTCTTCGTGTTTACCCGCGTCCAAAAAGTGGTCCCTCGCTTTCCGCCTCATGATGTCATACAAGTGTCATGCTGTCGCCGGTCGCGAGCCTGGCAGCGTCCCAACAGCTGTGGTGGATGTGGCAGACGCCTGTTCTGCTGCAGGTCGCTCTTCACTTCGACAGTCCACGCAAGCTAGAGCAGCAGGAAGTTGAGACGCCTGGAACGCCGTGACGACAGCGACACTCACGTTCGCTCACTCTTAAAAAAAAAGGGTACTGTAGTACCCTCCTTAAAGGGGCCCTCCAACAGTATTTGAGCGTCTACTTTTTTTGCGGTTTCTCCACGCTAGTGGTCCCGGAAACCCAGTGGACAACGAAAGAGTTTAAAAATATTAGCGCATCATATTTTAATTTGACAACTCGGAAACACCTCCTCCGACGGTGGCGCCGCGAGGTGCCGAATGCGCGCGCACAACGGCGCTCCCTTTCACTATACGTCCATTCAGTGGATTTCGTGATTGGCGAGAGCCGTCCCAGAAATTTTGAAGCGGAATAAAGTATATCACACGTTAACCGTCATTATTTCTCTAAAAAGTCGTTTTTATAGAGCTAATAAAGTTGCAAATTAAAGTTCAAAAAGGGCGAAAACAACGCCTCGTTAACGCCTCGTCGCTCATGCGCGCCTCCCAGCGGCGGAGTACCTCCTACTCGCCGAGGTGGCTCCGGTGGCGGAGTTGCGGCGGGAGACGAGCCCTGACGAGACTTCCGCGGCTGTCGAAGCGGACTGAGGCAGAGACGCGTCGCGGCGCTTGCGTGGTGTGTCCTCGTACGGCGCGACGCCCAGCTCCGCACTCCTTTTCAAGAATTCGGCGCTCAGAATCCGATAAGCCCGGTAAATTCATCGATGATGGCAACCCGATTCCAAAGCCACGGTGGTTGCAGCGAGGCCTAATGGCCGACCGGGCCGACGGGCTATCAACCAAACTGGCGTCCAATTGGCCAACCGCTTTGCTCCAATCGCTAAACTGTTTCATTTTACGTCATGAAGCGCCATGTTTTGCTTATTTAAAGTTGTTTTCTGCAATATTTGATTTGCTAATAACTCACAAATATTGCGAATTTCTGTAATATTTTTTTTCCCTCGGTGTTTCCTGCTTTCATGGAGCTCCGTTTCAGCGCGAACTTCAAACCAATCAAAAAACTGTTGGTGGGCCCCTTTAAGGAGGTAACCGACTTGCACACAGGGCAACCCCTTTTGGAGGTATCGTTACCCACTGCAACGAG
>JABSTQ010004468.1:0-24380 GCA_013358835.2 Ixodes persulcatus | reverse complement strand
GTGCAAACTGAACCGAAGGCACGAGCTCATTGTGCTTCCACGGCCTGCTCTGACGTCACACCAGCTGCCACTGTGGTGGCCTTGGTGTCTTTTGCAGCGTGAACTGCCTACTGTCACTTTTACAGCGAGGCTGTTTATGACTAAGGTTCTGTGGATTTTTCCTGTGCGTCAACAAAATCTCTACACTCGCATTGCCGCAGGCGCCGCACGCGCACGCCGTCCCCGTATAAAAGATTCGAAGTAAATCAGTATCGAGTTGCAATCGTAAAAAATCGGTCCCGAAGCGCTCACCAACAGCGCGAATACAGCACTTCCATCAAACGCGCGCGTCCGCTCAAAGTGTGAACAGGTATTTACGTGGCTCCTGATGACACTGTCGTAGTTCAAACGTATCTGTTTTAGCGTCGGCTCGCTCCTGCATCTCCGAGGCCGTGAAAAACGCCGCGGCGATTTGTTTCCATCTACGTCGCTTTCCAAATGACTGACACGGGCCGCCTTTTACCAACAATGACAGCTGGGTTGACTTCTGGAGTCTTCACCGGAAGACTCGCCGCACTTCCCAACAGGCATACCGGCGTATGAGATTAGTCCCATGCTGTCGCTGTAGCGCAACATATTGAATTTCGCACAGCTGCGATGTGTCCATGGCTATCGCGGCGATGAGAGGCGTCGATTCAGAAAATACGTCGGTGACATCAGCGCAGTAAAACCTACCGGCGCACCCCCAACTCGCCGCCGCTAACGCTCCCGCTCTCCTACTGCCGAGAGAACTTCCGGTTCCTGTCCCAGCGTACGTCACGACCGTCAAAATTACGCCGCAACTTGTTTTGCGGTCAGTTGGAGAGAAAGAAAAAGTCGATATTTCATTATTTTTTTTTTTTGTGTAGAAATTAATGAACCGAGACGAAAACGGATGCCTGTTCGGCATTCAGTGAACGTTGAAGGTTTAATGTAAACGTTATCTGGCAAAAGTAAAAAGGTCATTTCATGGTCCCTTTAAGTGAGGGGAAAACCACAAAGTAAAAAAGATAGGCCAAGCAAGAGACCAATAGTCGTTCTCTACCTTCATCAAATATCCCACTATCTCAAATAAGTTGCGCAGAGATACGACGTTCCTATGGTGTTTTCTGCACCTAACAAACTCGCTCAATTGTGTCCAAGAGTGGCCAACAAAAGTGGATTTAAGCGCACTTGCTCAGTCAAACATAGAAACAAATATGTGGAATAGTAGATGATGGGCGTCGTGTATAGGATTCCGCTGACGTGCGGCAAGGAATTCGTTGACCAAACGGGCCGATGTGTAAATGAAAGATTGCGTGAGCATACTTGGTCTTGACGGTCGATAGCGGGGGGGGGGGGGGGGGGGGGGGGGCACTTGCCGCTTCATTGTGCAGATTGTGGATGCCGGCCCGACTTCCATCACCTCACAATTGCTGGAAGGGGGGGGGGGGGAGATCAGGTGACTAGACCAATATTAGAGGCCTACATGATCAAAAAGAAAGGACTGGGCAATGTGCAAGCCAAACATTGGTCATTCTACATAGCAAAGAGATATGTTATCTCGACACTTGTTGAATTGGCCATGATGGCGTGGAATGCTGTTGTTTACTTCGGTGTTTCTTTTCAATAAAATTTTATTTGAAAGTAAGGGCTAGTCCTGTGTACTCCCTTCTACTTTCTCTTCGTTTCTTGCTCGCTGTGTCGAATCCACTAGATCGATAGAAGCCAGCGAAGCCAAACCAAGGCTGTCAGCTAAAGTCCCTGGATTAAAATCACGTTTGGCGCTTCTTACAAAAACCGACAAGCACTACTGGCGAACGCGTGAGAGAGGTGTGTCATTAGACCACGAGCGAGGGCCGCACCACAGTTTCCTTTCAGGGGCCGCTCCATAGCCGCTCATGTTAGCGCTGCAGCACTATGCCAATGCACGAGGCACGGGCTCGTGCATTAGCGTATTTTATGCAACGTTATTAGATTAGCTCAGTTGTGGAACTGCTCATAGACGCTGCAGGCACGAGCAGTACCCCCCCCCCCCCCCCCCCCCCCCTCACTCACCACGACTCGCCTCCCGTCATTCGACGCGCCGGACGGCTGCTTTGGTGACTGCAGTGTATTCTATGGAAGACGTACGTTTCGAAGCACAGCGTCTAGATGGCGTTCCAGCTATGCTCTATGCAGAGCCGTATATGTAGAGAGTTTAGTCAATGGGAGGCGCGGGCAGAGCCAGGGCGTGCACCAGGCTCGGAAAGAGGGCTTGGCATGCTCTCTTGACCAACCAGAAGCCGAAAAGAATCCCCTAGCGGTGGTAGCGAGAAACAGTTCTGATCAAAGGTATATGTTCGTATATGGTTTTAATATGCGCGTAAGAGTGAAGTGTAGTAACTCTTCGTGGTTGAAAATAGGGTGCACGTGATGTTTCGATCATGATCATGCAAAAAAATGTAAGAAACAAATGCGCCGCTCAACTCTGTTTTGCTCGGACAGAGTGTGACAGCTCGGACGGCAGATTTCCGGCCCTCGGCGCAAGGATTATGTCGATCGTTCCGCTAGTCGCACTCTTCCACTATCCTTCTGGATGAGCGGGATTGAAACACATGTACAATATTTTCAGTCATCGAGAGTTACTCCAATGCAGTTATCAGGTTTGTTTCTCGCGACCACCGCCAGGGTATTATTCCCGGCTTCTGGTTGGTCACATTCGAATTCCTGAAGACGCCCTGGAACACGCCCAGCCCGCTTTCGGCCAATGGCGCCTCCTCATTTGTCTCCTATACTTCCCAACGAATGGCCAAACTCTCTACGTATACGGCTCTGGCTCTATGAAACACACAGTTATGAAACGAAAATCTAGATAGCGCTTCAAACGACGGAAGGGGGACTGAAGTGAGTGAGGGGGGTACCCCCTCCGCAGGAGTTGCACAACTGGGGCTCTTTGAAATATAACTATTTTAATACACCGCACATTTTTTTTACCGTGTTATTATTAACGTTGCGGCCTTTCTCGCCAGAACTGCCCATTCTAAACTCTCGTCACGAACGGCTGGCTAACACAGACGCGCTTAAAATGCTTCTAAGATTTATTTATTTTGCTTTGTAATTACCTGAGCGCAAGTACGCGTAATCTGTCATCTGTCTTTTAAAAGTGCTTGGAATAAATGCTCATGTTCCTTGTAACGGACTAAAAACGCGAACCGATTCCCCATCTGTATTGCTCGACATACCATTGCACGTGCATATTTCTCCTACTTAGGGGAAATAATAGACTTTTCGTAGACCGTACGCTAGAGCTCTACATTACAGGCAGAACCGTTTGCAGTCACCTTGAGCACAGATTGAGCTGGCAGCCCTGCACAAGACCAGAAATCCGCAGCGTGTGCGATATAAGAAAAGTTCCTAATGAAATTAGACATCCCGGTCCTTCGCATTCCTATTTTAACGCGCTCACTTTTTTCGTTAAAGCGGCTTCACGCATCGAGGCCGACAGTCCCTGCAACCGTTTCCACGCCGCCGCCGCCGACGCCGTCCCCGCTCCTCCGATTCTCCGTTCGTCCGCAAGAGGGCGAGCGGCGGGCTGGAGTTGAGAATAGTGTTTGTTTTTTTGTACACCAACATAAGAGCGATCTCCCTAAAAGTGTCGCCCTTCTTTCACTCGTCGATTCATGCTCAGCATTCCTGATTGCGCTGACTGAAACGTGGCTCAACAATACCGGTCACAATAACAACATTTCTGTCAGTCGGTCTGTTCACAACTATTTTCGCTGTGATCGACATAATCGGAGAGGTGGTGGGGTCCTCAGTGAGTTGAGGAATGAGTTCCTTGCGGTTCTCATTCACGTAGAGTCTTTCCTCGAATACGTATTTGTCTCTTTGAAGTGTGGTCCCGCTAACATAATTGTTGGTGTTTTCTACCGCCCTCCTGATAAGAAAAAGGTATTCTCGTGTGAATTCCCTCGGATTTTGAGTGAAGTTTGTACTAAATTTTCTAACTGTGTGTTAATTATTTTTGGAGATTTCGATTTCTTTGCCATACACTGGTCGACGCTATCTGTTGCGGCTACTAAAACAGAGGCCCATGCTTTCCTCCAGTCTTGTCTAGACTTCTCATTATCTCGACTCATTACACTTCCCACGTGGCGCTCTAACACTTCTGCAAATGTTCTTGATTTAATTCTAACCAATGATCCCGACGTCTGTTTCGACATGGTTCACCTAGACGAGCTCTCTGGTCATGATGTTATTACCGGCCGGATTATTCGTTCGCCTAACAAAAGTACCATCGTAAGCGGATCAGATGTTACCACCGAGCCAATTTTGATGGGATCCGACTTATTTTTTTCCTCGGAACAGTTTCTGTATAAATCTATGTAGCGCACAGTCGAAGAAAACTGGGTCTTGTTTAAAATACCTTTACTAATCTAATCTAATCTAAGTTTATTCACATAATATGAATAAAGTGCAAAAACAGTACGCCTTAGTTTAGTCATTAGCCTCAACGACTAAACAAAAAAACAACAACAAAGCGCCCATTCAGACTAGCAGATAAAAAAAAGCTATGAGTTTCTTGGCTCCGATACAAAACGTGTGACAGTGATTACCAGTAGCTTCTTAAATCCACCCACCGTAATTTTTTTTTCATCATGACTTGTCGTCGTTACTACTAAATAACGATCGACGACTTTGGCGTGTAGTTAATCCAAGTAGTCATCCTGAAGTGTCTCTCATCGATAACAACGGCGTTTCAGTTCCACAGCCAGAGTGTGCTCAGCTCCTTAATAATGAGTCATTTTTATTGGTGTTTACTAGTGAGGACACTACTTCATCTATTATGGACAAAACCCCGAGACTGGGGGGAAAGAAGGACAACAGCAACAGGAAGTCTTAAACACAGCTACAATTTATTGGACAGAATATCGTGGTTTTATAGGGTACAAGTGCCCCGAAAACCAAAGGGAAGGAAAAAGGGAGAGGCTGAACTTCTCTTTCCCGAATGCACAAGAGAGGAAGGACATTGACCAATAGTACACCGGCACTGTTCTAACGCAAACAAAAGGGGGGAGAGGGAAGATCTCTTATCCCACCTTGGTGATGTCCTTATACGCATCACAAAAGAAAGGGCTGCCGGATGGCGATCCATTAGGGCCAGAGATGGCAAAATTACTTTCAAACGTAATTAAATTACATTACTAATTACTTTTCTTAAAACTGCAAAAATGTAATTAAATTACATTACAAATTACTGCAGACTAAATGTAATGACATTACATTACAATTACTTCGAAATTACTTTGACATTACTTTTCAATACCTTGAGGCAGTAATTCGCGCTCATTTTATTTACCGTATACACCAATACAGCGTTTACAAAACAAGCCCTCGTTTACCCTTACAGCGCGTGTGCAGGAACCAGATCCGGGAGAAGCGAGGCGTTGCGCATGCGCAGTGCCGACCGCAGCGGCACCGCAGTGATATCACGTCAAAAAGCTGAGTTGGTCTATGTGCACCAAAACTTAGACCGCAACAACCTTATGAGCCTCAAAGTGAACCATGCTGAACAGTGGTTTTGCTGGCGCACACGACATAAGTGTTAAACATGATGAATAGCTTCTTATGTGACTCAGAAAGACAGTCGACTCACCGGTTTCGCTGTTCAATCAACGGTGAAGGTCCTTACTAACAGGGTGATATGTTTCCGTCTTCCTGATTTAGAAGTTGTAGTCCGTGTCAATTTGTTAAGTTGGGCAATGTCAGCTCGTTCTTACAAGGAGTCGTCACGTGAAACGTTTCCCTTCCACCTCGAACGCAATCTAATTCTATTCTCCCGACAGCACTTTACTCGGTGATAACTTTTATAGGCAATGCAATGGAGAGGAGGAGAGCCCGCGCACAGCTTTATTCAGCGCTCAAAATGGGAGAGGGAACGCGGGCCTGTACCCTCCACTGCATTACCAAGAAAAGTTGTCGCCGAGTATAGTTGACCTATTCTCGGTCATTCCTTTCAAAGAGCATTTTTTCCGAAACACCCGAAGAGTCCAAGTTTTTACGCATTGTCACACAAAGGCTCCAGATAACTGCTAAGAAGAAGCGTCACCAGTTGAGGAATGACGCGAGCTTCCTAAATTGCGTACTTTCGCAACAAACGGGGGGACGATATCTGCTTGTAGGCTTATTCCCGAATAAACTTCCCAAAGAAAGGCAGCGAGGCATACCGCGAGCGGCACTTGCTTTGCTCGAGAACGCATGAAACGTTCTGGGGCTTTGACAAGACATTTGGAATTAACTATTTATTCCGGTTGTTTTTTGTTCACAATGGTCGAAGCTTACGGTTTGACCTTGCTTGACGAAAGTACAAGACTGGGGATCTGTTTGTCCTCTCCTCTCAGGTTTTAAATTTTGTTTAACTCGCTGGTGATGTGCCCGTCGCCTTGTAGCCCATGAGCCGTTCATTTCTAAGCTGACGCACTGTCAACTTAGGGATGAACGGTGGAAGCTACGTGTTCGTTGGAGCAGTCACCCGTCTATCGTTCGCCACGTAACCACGCTCTCGTTCATGCCCACGCGCAGAGAAAATGACGGAACACGTGATTAATAGGTGTTTGATTGGTTCTGGTTAGCTTGGAGCTCCCACAGCACTGCCAGCTTAGGGATGAACGTGATAGTATTGTCGTGATGAAATGACGCCGTGAATCTGTCGTGCCTGGAGTTCGTAAGCCTTTGTCTTCACGCGATGTCTACTTTTAAGCTTTCCTCCTTCGCCTTTCCCACCTGCCTTCGTGCGTTTGTCCAGCTCTTCGTACAAGGCTTTGCATTGAGGTGGCCGTCTATTAGTTCTTCTGATGCTCTTTTACAACATTTCACCATGCAAAATAATTTTCTCTTCTTTCTTAATGCTTGCAAACGAAATTCCTAGTTTAGGACAACAGTAATTTCAAAAGTACTGAGTAATTTTCTTGAAATTACTTTCTGAAAGTAATTCATTACATTACTAAATTACTAGCTTAGAGAAGTATTTCATTACATTACTCATTACAACAAAAAGTAATTTAATTACTGTAATTCCATTACAGTAATGTCATTAGTGGCATCTCTGATTAGGGCAAAAACCAAACATGGACAAAGGCGAACAACCCCCGACATTCTTCACACCCAAAACAAAGGGGCAGGGGTGAAACTTAAACCCGAACAAACAACATCCTGCATAAATATAAAGGTGACCTCCAAACAATCAAATTTGTAGAAATCTTTTCAACTCCGTGTCCAAATTAAAAGACGCCTATTTACGGCATTCCCGTGTCTAATAATAGTGAGGGAATTTTTTACCAACCGTTTACGATCTTCTCTCTCGGTCAACACAACCAATGTGGAATTCCATAGAGGCACACAAGTTTTACATTCCAACACATGT
This sequence comes from Ixodes persulcatus, assembly GCA_013358835.2. Taxonomy (NCBI): domain Eukaryota; kingdom Metazoa; phylum Arthropoda; class Arachnida; order Ixodida; family Ixodidae; genus Ixodes; species Ixodes persulcatus. The sequence goes on along the minus strand of JABSTQ010004468.1, from coordinate 16,978 downwards.
TTTGACATTTCTAAATACCGGTCTTTGTTTCTAATACAACGTTTGTGCTCAGTTAAACGATCATTCAAACATCGTTTCGTTTGTCCAATGTGACATAACCCACAGGCGAAAGGAATCTTGTATACTACGCCCGACACACAATCAACATATCTTTCTCCGTGTTTTTTGGTACATCCAGTTCTGGCCGAGTTGAACGGGGTCAACCGATTTAGTTTGAAATCATTTTTTCAACACAGTACTAATGCCGTAGTGGTTGTCGGCCGATTTTAGATTATGAGAAATCCGATGGAAGAAAGGGAGAACTACACGCCTGGCAGATTCCCGAACCTTTTGACATTTCTCTCTCTTATTAACCCGGTATAAAAACTCTCTGAACACACAATCCTCGGGAAAACCTGCCACGCTGAAGCGGTTAAAAAGGCGTTTGAGCGCAGAACCAATGGAGTGCAAACAAGATTTTTTAAGTGCATTATCGTATCTACTAAATTTCTTCCCTTTGGTTTTCGGGGCACTTGTACCCTATAAAACCACGATATTCTATATCATGGTTTAATATCATCCGCAAAGAGCTCCTACTCTTTGCGGATGATATTAAGATTTTTATGCGCGTTGCTACTCCTCTTGATTGTAATGCTCTTCAGCACGAAGTGAATAATATACTGCAATGGTCTTTGGCGAATAATTTGCTCCTAAATCCTACCAAAACTAAGGTTCTTTCTTTGAGCAGACGACACACTGTTATGCATTTTACTTACTGTTTGGGAGGAACTCCAATCGAACGCGTGACTGTGATGAAAGATCTTGGTGTGTGCCTTGATAGCACGTTGTCATTCAATGCTCATGTTTCTTTTATTGTTGGCCGTGCGATGCAAACTCTTGGTATCATATCTCGTATAACTCAAAAGTTCAGACGCCCTGCTTGTATTATTCGTTTATTTTGTGCTTTAGTTCGTTCACGGCTTGAATTTGCCTGTGTTGTTTGGAATTCTCTAACAAGTACACAGTCTTTAAGTATTGAATCAGTGCAAAAAAGAATGATACGCATTTTGTATGATAGACACTTTCAGCGTCGCTTTTATTATGATTATGAATTTCTTCTTAAGAGCGTTTTACTTAAGTCTTTGTCAAATAGAAGATTCGAGCGTGATCTGATTTTTTACACAGGGTGGTAAATGGTTGGACTGATGCTAATCAACTTCTGAATTCTGTCGATTTTCATGTTCCTTGTCGCGTTACCAGAAATTTTACTGTCTTTTATGTTCAATTCATGTCTAAACTCTCACCACTGTCCCGTATGCAAATTTCATTTAATACAATCGCATCCTCTACTTTGGACATCTTCACAGATCTCCCAGTTTTTCGCCGGAACTTGGCAAGTCTAGTTGAAAGTTGAAACTCTATTACATTTTGTGTGAAGTGTGCAACCTATTTGTAGTCATGCTAATTTGTACATTGAAGCTGTGCGTGTGCTGTGTTTCTTCTTTTTGTCTTGTGTGCGCCAATGTGAAGACCCGCGTGGTTGTTTTTGGGCACATTAAATAAACAAATTATTATTATTATTATTATTATTCTGTCCAATAAATTTCAGCTGTGTACGTTTCAGACTTTGTGGTTGTTGTCCTTTTTTCCCCCCAGTCTCGGGGTTTTGTCTAAGATGTTAAACCTTCACCAGCTTGTTTGCGCCCTAACGTTTTGTTCGTTACTACTTCATCTCCCACCTTAAGCAGGTTTAATGCTATGTCTATGTTTGAAATAGTCATTGAAGAGGCCGGCATTTTGTCTCTACTAAATAAACTTAAAATATCATCTGCCCTTGATCACACCGGTTTAAATAACAAGATATTTAAAAATACTGCGCAAGGCCTTTCTTGCATCTTGACAGCCATTTTTTCGCAGTCATTTTCTACAGGTCTAATTCCTCAAGACTGGCGTATAGGTAAGGTAATACTTATCTTCAAATCTGGTGATCGATCTTCCTCACTGAACTATCGACCTATCTCCCCAACCAGCACTACTTGTAAACTTCTGGAGCACATCACACATTCTCAAGTCGTGCGCTATTTAGAGGACCATAAGATTATTTTCAAGTATCAGCACGGTTTTCGCAGGGGTTACTCCTGTGACACTCAACTTCCCGGTTTCGTTCACGGCTTACACACATCTCTTGTTGTTGGTTTACAAGTTGATGCAATTTTTCTCGACTTCTCGAAGGCTTCTGACCGCGTTCCCCGTCACAAGCTTTTACTAAATCATTCACAACTTAACAATCATCCTAATGCTCTCTCATAGACCAAATACTCTCTCAAGTAGACTTCAGTTCACTTCCATTAACAATTCCAACTCCTATTTCACCCAAGTGACATGTGGAGTTCCCCAAGAAAGCGTGCTGGGTCTATTACTTTTTTCTCATATACTTTAATGACGTACCCACTTGCGTTTCATCTCATGTCCGCCTTTTTGCTGATGACTTTGTCATCCAGCGTAACATCTCCTCTAACACCGATCACCAAGATCTCCAATCAGACCTGGACAAGATAACCACGCGGTGTTTTTCGTGGGTAATGACCCGCCTCAGCCATAACAAAACGAAACATATGTCGTTTACAAAATGCTCCTCTCAGACTCCAACCTTTTACCTTCTGAATAGCAATACTGTCGAACCCACTTCTACTTAGAAGTACCTGGGTGTCCACTTTCAGTCTGATTTAGCCTGGCACTACCAGATTCATCTCACCCTTGCTTCCGCTAACCGTTCCCTTGGATTCATAAAGCACAATCTTAAACAAGCACCCGCTCATTTACGAAGGCTCGCATATATCACTCTAATCCGCCCCAAATTTGAATAAGCTTCGGCCAAATGGGATCCCGAGCAAGCCTACCTTATAAGTAACATCGAAACCTTGCAAAACCGTGCTGCTCTTTTATTTGTTCTGACTGCTCTCCATTTTTCAGTGTCACCTCATTAAAAAAAATCAAGCTAAGTTTCAAGACCTATCACGGCCGCCGTAAACAGGCCCGTCTGTCATTATTTCACGAGCTCTATCACCATGCATCGCTTCACGACGATTTTCTTTAAGACACCCCCCCCCCCCCCCATTATCTTTGCACGTCGCGATCCTTCATTCAAAGTAACGCGCCTCACATGTCACTCATCTAGTTATGCACGACCATTTATCCCACGGACCATAATAGACTGGAAGAACCTACCGGCTCACATTGCAACTGAACTGGATACTTCTAACTTCCAAGAGCTCGTGCGCAGTTATACTAATACTTAGGATTCTTTTTTATTCCTTGTTGTCATATTGTCTTTGTATACGTTTTGTGTTTTGTCTGTGTACTATGATATATTTGCTTGGCCGCCTGAGATTGGTATTGCGATCGCTGTAAAAATATGAAAAACTATTTTTCCAATACTGGTAGCCCCAGAGATCAGTGTCTAGCTGCGATAAAAACCCAAAATACAGCACCGCGGCTAACGGCAGCGTGGAGGAACTGCGAAGCTGCCGAAGTTTTTCTCGTATAATCACATTTTGGACTTAAAACAAACGAAACATAACTTATCTCGTCGGTACTGTTAATAAAGATCAATAAGCAATTATTTGTGCGCGGTACTTCGTTAAAATCTAGACGTAAAACTATAAGGTCACGTGTCTAGTGGTCAAATATGTGCAACATGGCAGCGACCAATTGAGGGTCACTTTCAGCTGCCAGTTTATCGCTCTAAGGCCCTCTACCACGTTGTTCCGAGCATACGCGGATGACCTTTGACCTGGGGTCTCTCAAACCGATGAGCCTGCACCAAGTGCTTCGACGTGGTTCCTCGAGTGGCAAACGGTAAAACTGCAGCCGTTTTTTTAAGCTCCGGACTGCACAAACTGTACTTCGGGCACTTGCAACGAGCGTGTTAGCTACGTCTTCGTCCGTTGTGACCGGAGCGACCGGGAAAACCGCTCTGCGCCGCGCGTACACACTCCTGTAGTCGCTGCAAGAAGCGCAGCAGGTCGTCAGCACGGCAGCCGCTTGTCCGCCGCCGTCAGTCGTTTCCGTGGTATCGCTAAAAAGAAGGGGACGCGCTGTCACTCACTGGCGTAGCAGAAAATGCACGGAGTTTTCTATCGACTCAAGCTTTATTAACTTATATTTTGTAAGGATAAGCTCGCAGAGCAGAGTGAATGAAAAGAGAAAAGAAAATGATGCAGTACGCCGTCTCGGACGATCACGACTTTAAAACACGACTTTACTAATCCATAGTACAAATCTCCCTACACGCCTTTTCTACGATTGCAATCGTTCAGGAATGCTAGCACTAACCACTTTTCTCGGATGATGAAAACGCGTCAGAATTCGCATACTTCATACACGCCTTTAAATACAGTACGCACCAGTAAAACATTGAAATTGAGCACACGCATTGAATGCGCCAAATAAGAAATCCGGGCGATGTTTGAGGACACAAATGCTAAGAAAGCACCACTGTAGTCGAAGTAAACAAAGACGGTGGCACGAGCGTTTCTGCTGTCCTAATGGTGCCGCCACGACATCGCCGCACGAGCAGATGGATCTTCCCTTCTTGGACGTGTTGGGTTATCATCGCAACACACGAAGAAAATTCAGTCGAGGATAGCGCTCTACGTGAAACGATGAGCTTCCACCACGCTTACCAAGTCCACGATAACCACCGACGCCATGTTTTTCAGCAGAAAGCTGAAACTGTGAAACAGCGCAGGCGCAGTCTTATCTTTCTTTTGTTTCGTTTACCGCACGATAGAATTTTCTTTTAAAAGTTCTAGAGCGAAAAAAAAAAACCCATTCTGCTCTCTATTTTTGTGTTATGGTTTTCTTTTCACGCCTTTTACGACGTGCGGTGGATGAAATTTGATTTCAAAATTGTTTCATGGTCCTTTTAAAACCCTGCAATCCAGCAGGATATGTTGTTGGTCGCTCAGATGAGTTCTACAGTGCGTCCTGTGAGCCCGTATCTCCGCACGAGACTCCAGCCGAAGGAACCAGGTGAAACCTGCTGCGTCTGAGAACACCACAATTTTCTTTCACTCGATATGAGCGAGGTGGACCTGCAGGTGACTGAACAACACCGCTTGTCCTCTGGTCAGTGATCCAGACTCGTTGTCCGTCTTGCAGAGGTTTGAGCGGGTCTACTGCGTGTCTTTTGTCTTAGTTTATCTTCTGCTTCTTTAAGTTCTCTTCCTCTCACTTTCGTAACTTAAGGGGCTCGGGAGTTCTGCGTTCCAACAGAGAAGATACAACTGGTACAGACGTGACTATTCTCCGGCCCATTAGTAATTTGGCTGGGCTAAACCCGTTAGCAAGAGGGGTAGCACGGTGTGCTTGCAGTGCCTGGTTTCGTCTGTCTTCTACCAGCTTTGCTTGATTATCTTAACTGCGCCTTCCACAAAACCTTTACTCTGTGGAAACATTGGACTTGACGTTTTATGAACCAACCCTCAGTCGCCTGAGAACTTGGAGAACTCAGACCCAATTAATCTTTGAAAATGAAACCCACTGGCACTGAACATTGTCTCTGGCGTTCCATGTCTCGACAACACGAATTTAATGTGGTCGAGGACAAAGACTGCTGTGAGACTCGTGAAAAGAGCAATCTCCGGATACCTGAATTAATAATAATTTGTCACCAGCATGTACCACCTCTTTTTAAGCAGAAAAGGACGGCGCCAACTTGTTGCCAGGGCCGCTCAAGAAATAGGCGTGGCATCAAAGGCTCTCGCCGGTTGCTTTTTTCTTGTATGTATTGAGCACACCCTTTAACTCATTCTTCTATGTGCTTTGACAAGCCTGGCCTTGACACAAATGCACGGATACGTGCCCTGTACTTAACTATGCCTTGGTGTATGCTCTCCATGACTTGGTTTCTCACAATATCCGGGATAATAATCTTTGGTCCTCTCATCAAAAGGTCATCTTTTATGTCGCTTCTGTGCTGCTGTACTTTTGTGCTTGTCTTGAATTTATTTCAGCTTTTGGTCCGTTGCCTGTAGGTTGGTGGTCATACCTCGCACGTATGCAGATATCTCGTCCTTCATCTTCTTGACTGATGGGCCTTACAAAGGATTTCTTAATAGAAAGTCAGCCGCTGCTAAATCTTTTCCAGGAACATGCCTAATCTCACATGAAAACCTCATCCAACGGAGTTTCATTCGCTGGAGTTTTGGCATGATGTATTTTTGGAACTGAATATCTGAGCCAGCGGTCTGTTGTCGGTCTCGACCTCGATTATCGTTTCGGTTATAAAGTCTCTAAAGTTTTCGCACCCCCAGACCACGGCCGGGCCTTCCTTTTCAATCTGCGCGTACCACCTCTCCGTCTCGCTCAGCGTCTTCGATTCGTACGCCACTGGTTTGTATGCTCAGTCTTATTGCTTCTGACGCAGTATTACGTCAATGCCATAAGAAGAGGCATGCATCTGTAGACAGCATAGTCGACTTTCTCGGGTCGAAGACGACGAATGCTCGTTTCAATGTCACTAACAACTTGAGCTTGTCAAAAGCCATCTGTTGCTTCGCTCTCAGTTTCATTGGTTTCTTGAACTCAGCAGTGCCAACAGTGTGTGTGACTCGAGCCAAAATTGGAAAGAATTTTCCAAGGTAATTTACCATCCCTAGAAAGCTCTTTAGTTCGGTGACACAAGTTGCAGCTTTCATCTTCACGATACCTTCTACCTTCTCTTCGTCGGAAAGAACTCTTTCTAGATCGATGACATGTACAAGAAACTTTAGTTTGGTTTCTGTGAATCTACACTTGGCGCCATTCTGTGTGATTCTACTGTTAGAAAATCTTGAAGACAGAAAGATAACGGAAAAGTCTCATACAAGCGTAAGCGTAATATGGGACATCCTATACCAGCGAAAAGGCGGCTCCAACATAGTGGATTAAGGCGGAACGGGGCGGAACCATACAAGCGTGTCGTATTATGGGACATCCTATATCAGCGGAGTGGAATATGACGGAACCAAAAAGGCGCACGGAACCATGCAGTCGGACGGAACCATACAAGCATAACGTAATATGGGACATCCTATACCAGCAAAAATGCGATACCACCATGGTGAAGTCATGTGGCTCCACCATGCTGGTATCGCCTTTTCACTGTTATACAGGGCGATTTTTTTTAAGCTTCACATATTTGTTTAAAAAGGTCGTGAAAGCTACACTTCTGTGGTTTGTGCAGGTTAGTTATACGGCCAGGCGTACGTAATATATGGGCCTAATCGTAACGATCATTCGGATAATTAAATCAATTTGTTAGTTAACTTTTTAATTACTGAAAATGAACACATGGTTTCAATTAGAAACTTGCTGAGTCATCGAAAACCACTACATCAACTCTTTTTAGAAGGATATAACGCAGGGGTAGCATTTTACGCGTTCTGTAAAAACGCTTCGTTTGGATGCGTTTCTAGGTTTCGGTTTCTTACCGGAGCGCAGTGGCGTAGCCAGGATTTTATTTCGGGAGAAGTCCAATGGCATGAATCCCCCCCCCCCCCCCCCCCAATGACGAAGCAGGGTGAGCTCGGCGGTGCGTACGCTCACGCTAAGATTAGCGAGGCGCTGTTAAGATAAGATGGGTAAAGCTGCATTGTCATTTTTGAAAACGGAGCAGGCTTCATTTACACGAATACAGGCGTGGTGGCTCACTGTTCTGCTGTCGTAGTAGTTGCGGCCCACCAACTTTAAAAGCTTCCTTACAGCGTGAAGGCCAGACAAAACACAAGGATTGCTATAGACCAGTGTCTGCTCTGTTCCATGGGTGCCGCCATGTTTGTTTGTGCTGACACAATGAAACAGTAAAAAAAAAGGGGGGGGGGGCTGTGCTTTTTGCGAGACTCAGTTTTTTTTTCTTTTAGAAACCTTCGCACATATCGTAGTGCAAAAGCGTCGGAAAGGCAGTCACGAAGCTTCAAGAGCAACACCAAGGTCAAGAGTGCTGTAAAGAGCAAAAACCTTGCTTTATGCGCAGACCCTCTCTTCACAAGAGCCTGCGCTTGAGATTGTTATTTCACATTTTTATCGCTGGGGCTACGGTTTCGGACACTGGCAACCTGCAATGCTGTTCGGTTTGGCATTATCTAGTAACTGAAACAAGAAACATTGGGTACGCCTGTGAGTGGCAGCTGCATTGTTCAAACGCGAGCTATTACTCTGGTTGCGCCGCTATAGCACGTGTCTGAAGCGAGAAATACTGGGTAGGCTAGGAAGCCGTGATCGCATAACATGCAAGTAGTGCGGAAGCTGTGGCCTGGCGGGCCAATCGGAACGTCACTACGTATCACCAGAGTGCGCTTTTACTGCGAAGACGTATCAGGCTTTTCGCTGCGTCATGTTCCAATATGTGTGCGTTGCGGTCGTATACATAGCGGATATCGAAGCCGTCGGCACGCAATGGGGGGCTTATCATTCAACCTTTGCCAAGTTACACCGAGGCAGGGTATAGCCTTGGGCTCTCACTCTACTGGCGCCGCCTGGCTGTTGCCGGCTGGCTATGCTGTCACAAGAAATTAAGCAGCCAAAAGAAAAGAAATCTCGACGCTGAGAAATTGGAGCAACCGTCTTCGCACAAACACTAGGGGCCCATATATAGGGCGAGGGTAATTCTGAACAATCACAAAACCAAAATCTATTATCTATTAAAGGTTTAACAAATTCGTGCTACAGAACACGATGCCGAAGGAACGAGAGTCTTACTTTTGCTAGGCCACTTTATCTTGCAGTGTGGTCCAATGGCAGCAGCGGCATATTCTCGGGGCGAATAGAAGTCGTCAGTCGGAACTCGTCGTTCCGTCAGTTGGAGAAATGACATCACACACCACACACAAACACTCCAACCACGCGCCGAACGTGGAAGAGAACTTGAATACCCTCGCGCGCTATACGTGGTAAGAATATGCAGGCTCTTCGGAGTTTCTGATTTTCCGCGCAACGAAAAGATTAATCTAATAACGAATTATATCGGATGCCACCTCGACTTGCAAAGCAGAAAGCAAGACGGACTTCATCGCATCCGTGAGCGACCATCGAGACGGGCGTCTCGATGGAGGCAAATTTCACGAAGCGAGGAAAACTTCGCCAAAAATAGGGAAATTTTAGGCGTACAATGAAAGAGGGAGAAACAAGAAACGCCCGTCACGTCTGCGCTACCGGCGGTCGCCCTCTGCACGAGGCCGTTTTCCCAAACGTCTATCGTCTCGTCAAGATCCTAGCGACTCTGCGCGTAACAACGTCGGAAGCTGAGCGCTCGTTCTTTTCACTACGACGGTTCAAAAACGTACCTGAGAGCGTCTACTTCGAATAAGCGACTGCTCGGTCTAGTACGTTTGAATGTTCACCGCGACATTGAATTTCAAGCGGTGGACATCCTGGATATTCTTAGCCGTGAACGCAGGCGACTGTACCTTAAAAGGTAGGTGCTTGGCATAAATGAAATGATCGAGAGAGCCTGCAAATCGCTTTCTGACATAACTAGTCACAGTTACTTTTTTATTCGCGGTAATTTCTAGTGGAAAGCACGCAATTCTGATCAGTACACATGCGTGAGCGCAGCGCCACCCGTTGCTTACAGCGCCATTGTATTTACAATTCATTTAATATTCCTTACATCACCGAGTTTGTTTTACATTATCACAATGTGTGCGCTTTATTATGTCCACTTTAGTTTGATTTAATCGTGTATTTCAGTGAGCATAGGTTCTTATACTTTGCCTCGAAATTGCCAACCTTCACCCCACAAATGTTTCGAAATATCCGTTCTTTATATATCTGAGATCAAGCTCCGCATCCCATCAAATATACATGAATGTAGAAATATTGACTATCTTATTTATTTGTACATTTTCTACCTCACAAACATTCCTCACGAAAGCATATAAGTTGGAGATAGTCCGTGCTCCTCCTTTGCTCCGTGCGCCGTGCAAGACCGACCGCGTAAGCAAGATAACGAGCGGGCCCACGCCGGGGCACCGCGTAGGGGGGGGGGGGGGGGTAGCTTCGGCATTTCGGGGGGGGGGGGGGGGGGGTTTCGACCCCCCGAACCCCCCCTCTGCCTACGCCACTGCCGGAGCGCATCTCTGCGCCACGGTCCTGTTCCCCAGGGGCTTAGACGCGCAACAAACGTGGGCCCTGCTTCCCTCCACCCTACGATGGAGGCGAGGGGGTGGCTTTGCACTGTGGCCACCGGGCAGCAGGATTCCGGGCGCAATGATACACATGGATAAGAAACCGAAGTCTGAAAACGCGTCCAAATTAAGCTTTTTCTTTTTTTTTTTTTTAGAACGCAGTAAAATGCTGCTACTGTCTTATATCTTTACAAAAAGTTTTGATTTAGTGTTTTTTCGATGATGCTTAGCAAGTTTCTAATTGAAACCATGGGTCTCTTTTCACTGATTAAAAATTTCAGGGACATGTTATACTTAAAGAGAGGCTGAAGCGGTTTTGTATTTGAGGAAACGCTAGCTTTTTAAATCTTCTTCATTTAACCTCCAGAATCTCAAATATCAAAATTATTTGGTAATTTGGTGAATCGAGGCTGCATAGAATCATTTTTAAAGTATCGCCGGAGGCACTCTTTCCTGGAGAGCGACGTCACAAAAGGAGCTTTCGAAATCTCTGCTCACGCATCTTCAGCGCCAATCAAAGCTATGCACGCAAACGCTATTTTTAAAAAAAGGGAAAAAAAAAAAGAAGTCACGACTGGTGCCATTGCGGAATGAATGAATGAATGAATTTGGGGTTTTTTGGCGCAGCAGCAACTCGGGCCATAGTGCGCCAAACACATGGTGAGTAAATATCACAAGACTCAGCGGCTAAATTACACATTGCTAAATTTCACTTTACAAAAATCTGCTAAAGGCGGTTTAAAATACCAATATTTTTCAAAAAGTTAAACACTTGTGTATGTGGGACAAGAGGCTCATCTCCGAGCAAAAGTGCCAGGTGGAACGGAGTATGCTCTCTAAAAAAGATTGGGAAGTAGGTGCAGCGTTCATTATGAAATTGCGGGCATACTAGAAGGATGTGGAGTACACTTAGGGTTTCAGAGCAGTAATCGCACACTGGAGGATCTTCGCTTTTTAGGAGGTACCCGTGGGTTAGGCGTGTGTGTCCTATTCTCAGCCGGCACAGAATAACTTCATAAAACCTTTTCCGATGTCTGGCACTGCGCCATTCACTCAAATTAGGCTTAACACTATGGAGTTTATTGGAACAGTCAGAGCTCCACTCCACTTGCCAGGAACGTTTTATCTTGTTTCGCAGAGTGTTTCTATAGTCAGTCGCTGGAATGGCGTGGGTTTCAATGGACCTGTTTATACATGTACTTGCAGCTCGGTCAGCCTCCTCATTTCCGTGTATTCCTATATGACTGGGTACCCAGCAGAACTGAATATCAATATGTTGCTTGCGGGCATTTATTATTTTACCACGGAGTAGAGAAATGAGGGGGTGATTCCAGGATGTTGCAGAGTTAAGGGCAAGGAGGCAATTGAGCGAGTCTGAAAATACTATGGATTTCCTAAACTTTTGTTTAATTATTTGTTCGACAGCTAATATCAGCCCTAGAAGTTCAGCAGTGAAAACAAATGCGTCGGGGTTAATTCGTCTAACACGCTGGAAGGACTGCCCCACCACAGCACATCCAACATAACCAATGCCCTTCGTCCCATCGGTGAAGAAACTCTTGCCGGTCTCGTAACGACTTGCTATCTCGAAGAATTCCTGTTTTATAACCCTGGAGTCGACAACTCTCTTGTTGTACTTTTTTAATGAGAGGTTGCATGTTACGGCTATATCATCCCAGGGAGCAATTCTGTGTGGAGTTTCCATAACAGGAGAAGATATATCAAAGCTGTACTTCTCTGCGGCATCTTTCACGCGGAGCGCAAAGGGACGTGTTACAGACGGCTTGTTTTGAAAGGTCTGTTCGTAATTTATGTCGTTAGTCAGAGAAAAATTTGGATGCTGAGGGAGAGTCCGCAGTCTTAGATAGTACTGTGCGCTAAGATAAAACCTCCGTTTATCAAGCGACCACTCATTTGACTCGGCATACAAGCTAGGCACAGGCGATGTTCGAAAGGCCCCGATTGCTAGTCGAATGCCTTGATTGTGAACCGGGTCCAACATCTTAAGCGTAGAGGGCTTGGCAGAACCGTAGACAATGCTGCCATAATCCAACACAGAACGAACACATGCCCTATAAAGTCGTAAAAGGCAGAGACGGTCTGAACCCCAAGAACGGTGTGCCAGGACTTTAAGGAGGTTTAATTTCCGCTGACATTTAATTCTTAGAGCCTTTACATGTGAGCCAAAGGTTAGCTTGCTGTCAAAAACTAAACCGAGGAACTTATGTTCTGTCCTAACCGGAATAGGCGCACCTTTGATGGACAGCGATGGAACAGAAAATACTCCCCGCCTTCGGGAGAAACAGACCGCCATGGTCTTCTCGGCAGAAAACCGAAAACCGTTCTGATCAGCCCACCTACTCATCTTGTTCACCGTCAGTTGAACTTGGCGCTCACAGATAGCTAAATTACACGAAGAAAAGCAAACTTGGACATCGTCGACGTAAAGAGAATGGGAGACCATGGGCGGAATCACCTGAGACAGAGAATTCATTTTTATAATAAACAAAGTGACGCTCAAGACACAGCCCTGTGGTACACCATTCTCCTGGGGGAAAGGATCAGAGACCGTAGCCCCCAGGCGTACCTGAAAGCCACGATCCTGCAGAAAGTCGGAAATGCAGTTAAACATTCTCCCTTTTATGCCCATCGAGATGAGGTCCTGAAGTATGCCGTAGCGCCAGGCGGTGTCGTAGGCCTTTTCAAGGTCAAAAAAGACCGAAAGACAAAACTGCCTATTTACAAAAGCCTCCCGGACGGTCGTCTCGAGGCGCACCAGATGGTCAACAGTAGACCTGGAAGTGCGGAAACCACACTGGAAATTACTTAGAAGTTTCTTTTGTTCTAGCACGTAAACGAGTCTACTGTTGACCAGCCGTTCAAACGTCTTTCCCAGACAGCTAGTGAGGGCAATTGGCCTGTAGCTTGTGGCTTTGCTCCTGTCCTTTCCTTGTTTTAAAATGGGAACGACCACAGCCTGTTTCCAGGAGCTGGGAAATTTCCCTTTCGCCCAGATTATGTTAAAAAACTGAATGAGAGTGACAAGAAAAGTATCAGGTAGGTGGGAAAGCATAGTGGGGTGAATTGAATCAGGTCCAGGGGATGTGGGTTTTGCAGCCGCAAGGGCTCGACGAAGCTCGACAAGAGAAAAGGGACGGTTATATTCTTCAGTACAATCAACTGACATACGAATTGGAGTTCTCTCACATTTGGACTTATACCGTAGAAACTCTGTAGAGTAATTTTCGGAACTGGAGACTTGTGCAAAGTGCTGACCCAGTGCATTGGCTTGTTCATATAACGATGAATAAGCTTCTCCATTCTCAGCTAAGAGCAAGGGGATTGAGAAAGAACGGTAGTCGCCCTCCATTCTTCTCACTCTGTCCCAGACAACCTTGGCCGGTGTGAAACTATTCATGGAGGATGCATACGAGCAGAAGGATTTCTTTTTGGCCTGTTTTCTGATATAGCGGGCTTTTGCCCGCAACTGTTTAAATGCCAGGAGGTTTCTAAAGGTCGGATACCTTCTAAATCTTCCCCAAGAACAGTTTTGTCAATTTCGGGATTTTCTGCACTCATCATCCCACCATGGCTTTGGGCGTCTCGGCAGGTTTCCGGATGTCTGTGGGATGGATAAACGGGCTGCCTCAAGGATTGCTGTTGTTATTAGTGCATTTCCATCGTCCACAGAAGCCACTTGTGAAAGGTCCAAGGAGGAAGGAATGCTTGACTTAAGAAGCTCCCAATCTGCTAAAGAGGTCTTCCAACGAGGAGGAAAACAGGGAAGCCTAGGTAGAACTTCTAGTGGAGAAAGGTACACTGGGAAATGGTCGCTCCCATAAGGGTTATCTAATACGTTCCAAGTAAAATCGGTAAAAATCGCAGATGAACAAATAGTGAGGTCAAGACAAGAGAAAGAGCAGTTATGAGAACTGAAATATGTTGGTGCTCCAGTATTTAAAACACACACATCTCTAAGAGACAAAAACCGTGCCACAACAGAACCCCGGGTGTCAGTCCGATCACTACCCCAGAGCGGATTATGTGCATTAAAATCACCCATTAAAATAAAGGGTTCAGGCAGTTGGTCAGCTAAGGCTTCAAGCTGGGAAAGTTCCAAGGACGATGAAGGAGGAATGTAAATGGAGCAGATGGTAATAAGGCGATCTCGTAGCAACCTTACTGCGACAGCCTCCAAAGAGGTGTTAAGGAAGACTTCGCAGGCAGGTAAACTACTGTCTACAATAATCGCAACTCCCCCAGAAGCGCCAGAGGTCGTCACGCGATCCCTCCTATATATCTGATACGATTTAAGAAAATTTATATTAGATGGCTTCAGATATGTTTCCTGCAGACAGAATACGGAAGGTTCATGTTTATGTAACAGGAACCTCACATCGTCTAAATTACTAAAAAGACCTCTGCAGTTCCACTGCATAAAACTCATTATTGAAAAAACAGTAGAGCAAATATTAAAAAGTTAAAAACGCGAAAGAGAAAAAACGAGAACATACTGATCCAAAGGGGTCTTCAGGTCTTAAAATCGATCTTAATACGCGGGGAATTTTTCTTTTTCGTTACTTCCTTCCATTTCCCAGTGGGACCACTGGGAGCGCAAGAGGAGGACTCAGATCCCGAGAGGAGGGCGTCCTCGTCAGATCTGGGTCCGCTCTCATCCATTGGCTCCTCTGTTGGGGAGTGTTCGAGGCGGGGCTTAGGCCGCACGTCCGGGAGCTTCCTGGCTCGTGACGACGACCATTCCCCGAAGTGAAGAACCCAGGGGTCCAGTGGAGGTGGGAGAATTGGTAACGTAACGAACGGTTTAATTACATGGTAGCGATACAGTCGTCAAATCCAAGAGAACAAATGGAGCTCTCACGCCCCGCCTTATATAGGGGTCCGTTTTCTCCCTCTCCCTCCGCCAGGGCAGCAGGTGCGACAGCCACGTGCTTGGCAGCTGGGTCCGTCGCGACGTAGACAGAAATGAGTCATAGCCAAGGTTCTCCGCAGTTAGGCCAGGCCTCTCTCCCCTTCCGGAGCGCACGAACCCACACGCACACACACACACGTCCCGTTGACGTCACGGACGCGTTGAGACACGTTTTGGGCAGCCTTCGACAGGTGGGCGTCAGTCCTGAACACGTCGGGACTCGTTTTGGGACTCGTCTCCGCAGCGTTGAAACTCGGAAGAAGGTTGCCGAAGGTTCCATTCTTAACAGCCCCTCCGGGGCCAGGGAAACCTCGAATGGCCGGTGGTACAATCGCTGGCCTGAAGAGGTGGGCTTGGAGTAGGCCTTGAGAAGACGCTGCAAGCACCAAACAAACTCCCAAACCTCTCACAACGGAGGCATCAGCGGAAACGTCCCCCACAACACCACGCCACACCGCAGTCAAACGCTCGGAATTCGCCAAAGACCCGCCAGACTGGATTACGGATTACCAAAATTTGGTACAATTCCGGGTATCGAGACCCCCTGTCGCCAAAAAAACTCACTTTTCCAACGAGGTCACTAAGAACAAAAGACAAAAGACAAAAACTTTTCGCAATTTGTGAGGTCCTTTTGGGGTTTCAACGAAGTGCCCCCACTTAGATCCTCATTCCCGTGGATGACGAAGACCTCTGAGATCATCCCTACTATTTTTTGTGATGTCAGAAAAATCTGCTCAACCCATCGGCATTGCCGTTAAATTTGCCTTTCCTTTTTCTTACGCTAAAGTCGTAGTGATCGATTTTCACGTGATTTCTAGACGTGAAAATGCGGTCTTTATAGCGCCGATAAAACAATCCGCCTCTTTCATTCCCCGTCACATTGGTCCTAGCAATCTCCTGAGCTGTACAGCGAAACCCTGACACACTAGGGTCGCTCTTCTGCTCGACTCTGTCTACTCGTAGCAGAGGACCAAAGTTACGTGACGCCGGAGCTACGAAAGATCTTTCTCTGATCCCGTCTTCCTCCGCCTTTTTCGCCGGCGCGTTGGGACGGCGTACGCTTTCTAGTGCTACGAGGTCAGGCTGTTCTACAACCTGGTCCGTCTCATCCCGGTTTTCTGCCTCCAACTCTGGGAGTGCCTGCTCCCCGTCAGCTGCCTCTGGCTCTGGATCACTCGTCAACAAAGGAGCGACCTGACGCGATTTGGACCTCGTACACGAGTGAACTAGTCCTTCTCCCAGTTGTTGACCCCTTTCGCGCAGCAGGAAATCTGACCGGTTAGAAAACAAATAAGGATACTCCAACGGGACTGTTTGCGAGACAGCCGCCTCTGTCACTAGCTCTCCGAACGGGCCAGTTATCCTTACTCTCGCCATAGGCAGACAGACACTGTGCTTTTCAAGCAGCTGCTTGATCCAAACTACCTTTCCGGTAAAATCGGATGTCGTTACATACGACGGATGAACAACGTCCCATCGTCGCTGCACTGTCACGAAGCACCCTGCACGGCTTTCCGTTTACCTGGAGCTCGTGAAGATAGGGACGAAGGAGCTTCAGGTCCTCGTCACTACCGTTCACGCACGAGAACACCACCCGCGGTTTCTTACATCTGGCCGCTGTGTGTCCCGGCTCCTGACAGTTGTAGCACAGGAACGGCTTCCTTGCCTCGAACTGCCCTGTTGGGCTTTTCCGCGCCTCGTCTCCGTTCGAGTGTTCTGCGCTCTTTTTTGGGACCTTTTGTCCTGCTTCGGGCTTCTCGGCCCGTTTTCTCGCGAGCCGTTACCCTGTCGGAAGGTCTTGCGCTGATCGCTTCGGCCGGATTCGCTTTCCTCTCCGCTCAGCTTTCTACGCGTTGCGTACTCTTCGGCTAGCTCAGCGGCCCTTTCGACAGAGTCGACT
>JABSTQ010004467.1:0-63539 GCA_013358835.2 Ixodes persulcatus | reverse complement strand
AGTGACACGATTTATTTTTCCTTACAGTTATATAAGCCCGATGAAGACAACTAAAAGTACTTGTACGAGCCGTAGGATGCTATTAAGCAATACCAAACACGTATGCCGTAAAGCGATCGTTATTTCCAAAGACGACTTCCATCCGCGGAGTATTTGGCGTGTTGTCTTCTAATTAGTTCAATTACATTACAGAGACCACAAAATGAACAAACGACAGACCTAGCTCTTGATCCGAATAGGCGCTCACAACGCCTTCGACGTGACGCGATATCTTGGGCCTCCTCGCTGGCCAGGCAATAGACTCGGCAAACACTTCGCCGAGAACGGCTGCCTCGTCGTCACCCGAGCTGGAACTAAGCTGGTATCTTCGTCGCTGTCCCTTGTTACAGTAGTTCAGTTGTGACGTCAATATTTGGGTACTCAACACAAAATGTGTATTCCAGGTGATAAATATCTGGCTTCCATTTACAGGTAGTTGTTTGTGGAGACATGAGTGCCCATAATTGCAGCGCTTAGCGCAAGTTTTTTTTTTTTTTTTTTTCATTGCGAGTACAACATAAGCTTTCTGTGCCGGAAAATGTTAGGCCTTTTTAGATCTTTGAGCGAGAATTTCAAGGACTTAACTCAGAACTCGTCTTGGATGTCCACGCTTCCGTTAAATAAAGTTAATTTAAAGTCGTCACTGCCTCTAGAAAATTCAAGCACAAACGGAGCTCTCTTGTCTAACGCCACTTAATAGAGGTCTAACCGCTACAACTTCAGCAATTATGAAGCTTTCATGTAATATATCCAATACATTATTCGCAATAAATATTTCAAAATTAAGTCATTACATACGAGATATAAGATACGAAGATAAGTTTCCCTAAAGGGACAGCAAATTTTAGAATCTTCTGAGTTACGCTGAATTGCTCCGTCAGTCTAGTGTCATTGTATATGGCAAAGAATAAAAAAAAAAAAAAGATTGGAACATAGTCCCGTCTTGCACGAGGCAGTGCTCCGGCAGAAATATGTCCAGGGGCTTGTTTTCTGGGTTTAAGAATGACAAAAAGTCGTCGAATAGGTCTGATAAAAGGAAGGATTTCATGGTCGAGACTTCATTCGGTTCGCCTGCACTTATTCCTCTTGTTAAGAACGTAGCCGTGATTACCCTCAGCAGGAAAATGGCTCGTTGTCTAGATACAATCATGGTGAACAGGATAAAACACTCCAGAGCCGGCATGACTTGAACTGGAGAAGGAACTTCTGCGTGTTTGAACTGTGCCCATAGTTCCTAATATCTGATTATACAAAAATATTATGTTATAGATCGTATCAATAGTACAATGTTTTCGCAAACTACACTTCCTGCTTCGATTCGATGCAACTAAACCTTCAACCAACCTTGCATATAGGAGGACACCCTGTGCCCCTTCTAGCACTGTCAGTCATTGAGTTGATTGGTTTATTTTATACTGCTTGAGGACAAGCCCGGTAAGCTGCTTTCGCTATTGACGCTGGGCGTTTTACTTCTGTTTCAACAGTATGCACCTAGGCTCTCTTTGGAAAGTTAAGGGTGCTTCTAAAAGTTCTTTCGCAATTGTTGCTATGATAAGCTTCAGATGTACACTCGTTCCACATTATCGAGAGCACCCCAATGTGTGTAAAAATGATAAAATCGCTGCTAAAGACGTCACCTGGACCGAAGGGGTACGATTAACGATCAGCTAAAGTGTAGAAGCTTCATGAAATTGTTTGTTACATTTTTTATTTTGCATTTATAGCTTCGGAGGTATTGCCAGCTTGCATAAGGCGTACTAAAATTTATGTCTAATGAAATTACTCTATTTAAATTTTGAGGATTTTTGTAACAGTCTAAGGAACGATAGAGTGATGCAAGTTTCGTGTTTCACTAAATTTTTACCTCCTAATCGTAAAAAAGAAAAACGTAAAAATATGTAAGGAGCCAGATAAGCGTTTGCTCTTAAATTTTGAATCTTCGAAAGGACTATTGTTCCTTTTCTTCCTCGTAAATTTTTCTGGCGGTTTCTAATATACTGATAAAGGAGCAAGGCGGAACCAGTTGACCAATATCCGTGATCTCGGTGTTCGGTTGAAGAGAAAGACACCGAAACTCTAGAAAAAATAATCCAGGAATAGACCGCCGAGCTATAGAAAAAAAACTCCGAAAACGCTGAATCCTCTTCATTACCAGGCTGTAGAACCCTATTCATAAGTCGGCTGTGAAAGCGATGTTCTTGACGGCGGCCATGGGGCTACCGGATTGCGACAAAAATAATATTTTCTGTGCCGCTGTTTTGTTCCAAGCGAGATCGTTCACCTTGATAAGCTTTACTTACCCATGACATTTCCCGAGCCTGATCGTGCTCGATGAGGCTCGAAGTAAACTGGAAAGCGGGAAGTACTAGGCTCCCGGAGGGAAGTTTACAGATGTCGTCGTCTCCGTGCACTTTTGCACAACACTTCAGGAGAGCAGACGCAAAAAGGAAATCCTGCTTGAAAGGCTGGGAGGCGTTTCGGCGCGTAAAAAAGCAAAATTTGCATTATTTTCCTGATAACCCACCGTGGCTCCGTGAACAAAGAGACGGTGTGTCTTTATCTCCTAGTCGCTTATTTTCAGTATCCTTTTGCAGGTTATATTTTCATCTCGTCTTGTAGACGGGAGCAAATTATATCGAGGTATTGACTAGCGTTAGTCTAGTAATGGTGTATTTGGTACGCATGTTCTGAAGCCCGGGTACGTTCCAGTAGTGCAAATTGGACACATGCTTGGGCACGCTTTTGGTCTAGGACACTGGAAAGGAGAACATAACACATGAATTAAATGTAACCCCAACTATAAACTTCTGTGAACCCGAAATGCAAGAAGTGACACGTAATTAACCTGATCATAAATGTGCAACGCAAAGCTCCATACAAAACAAAGCAGTCATTTTTATTTGTTCAGATTCGCATCAGAAGCAAGCATCAATGTTCTACTTTGAAAATGCAATTTACCATTCCAATAAAATACATTTCTACGGATGATTTGATATAAACTGACAATTTTGTTTTCTTTTCTCTGGGGCGCTTTTAAATTACGAAACTTTTCAGCTCACAATATGCTCTTGAACTTGTTTTCCTTAAAGAGCATTGCCGTGGCGTATTTAAAGAAAGTTACTAGATTTTTTATACCTTTAATTTAGAAAATAGTTAGTAATTTTTAAACAGGTAAGTCTACAAATAACGTACTCCTGTTTACTTAAATTGTCTTATTCTAATTAAAAACAGTTGATGGAGTCATTCCGCCTGTTTTATGACTTTCCAATACAAAAATTTTGAAAACTATTCAATGCTTATATTGTCACGAATGACAAGTGATGAGGCGGCAAATAACTGAGTAAACTAAACGTTTAATCGGGCGAACTTGTGCCCACAATAAAAAGAAACAAAAGATAACAGTAGAGCGTCGCGAGCGTCGAAGTCGGCGAAAGAGCGGAGTCGAACGCTGGGGCGAAACTGACTGCGACTCGCCACGCGGAGCCCCTTATGTACACGCGTGGGGTTCTGGAAGAATCGGCGTAGAAGGTTCTGCGTGTAGAACATTTTGACCTCGAACAAGCAACACGGTTCTCGAATTTACCAGAATATTACATTAGATGTCAACAAAAAGGCGTCCCCGCGGCCAGGAATCGAACCCTGGCTTTTCGCGTGGGAGGCAGTCGCTATAACCGTTAGGCCACGCGCGCGCTGCCTTCTTGGCAAGCTGCGCGCGCGGCATTACTCCCCCCCTATAAAAAGTGCATCGCCCCGATGCAGCACAAAACAAACCAAACAAAAAAAAGAACGGTAAGCTAGAGAGTCACTTGGAACACATAAGGTCCACAGTCCTATCGAGCGTAAAACGGCTTCATGCGCACGACGTGGACGACTTCTGGTCGTGGAGGGCGGCGTGATGAAGTCCGTGTTCCATCGGGCATCACCTCGTAGTTCAGGTCCCCGAGTCGACGAAGCACTCTGTAGGGTCCGAAGTAACGCTTCAAGAGTTTTTCGCTGAGACCACGGCGGCGGATCGGTGTCCATACCCACACCCTGTCTCCGGGCTGGAAGTGGACGTCCCTGTGACGAAGGTTGTAGCGGCCCGCGTCGACGCGTTGTTGGGCTTGAATGCGGTGTCTGGCGAGCTGGCGGACTTCTTCTGCCCGTTGGGCAACCACCTGGGCGTCGTCACTTCCGTCGACAGCCGGTTCGTGGGGTAACATCGCGTCCAGCATTGTCGCTACTTTTCTGCCATGCACCAGCTGAAACGGGGTTACTCCTGTCGTCTCTTGCACCGCCGTGTTGTAAGCAAACGTGACGTAGGGTAACACCTCGTCCCAAGTCTTGTGCTCTACGTCGACATACATGGAGACCATGTCGGCGATAGTTTTGTTTAGCCGTTCTGTCAGTCCATTTGTCTGCGGATGGTACGCAGTGGTTCGACGGTGGCCGGTGCCACTGAGACGGAGGATCTCTTGCATCAGCTGGGCCATGAACGATGATCCACGGTCGGTAACGAGGACTTCGGGGGCACCGTGCCGGAGGACAATGGACTCGATGAAAAACTTGGCGACTTCCACAGCTGTACCTGATGGAAGGGCTTTCGTCTCGGCGTACCGTGTGAGATAATCTGTGGCGACGATTATCCAGCGGTTTCCCGACGTTGACGGCGGGAAAGGGCCAAGTAAATCCATTCCGATCTGCTGGAACGGCGTAGACGGGGGAGCAATCGGATGCAGAAGTCCTGACGGCTTTGTCGGCGGTTTCTTGCGTCGCTGACACTCGTGGCATGATCGAGTGTAGAGGTGAACGGTCTTCGGTAGCCCTGGCCAGTAGTATTTTTCTCGAATCCTGGCGAGCGTCCTGCTGTAGCCAAGGTGCCCAGCCGTTGGGTCGTCGTGACAGGCTTGGAAGATCTCATCTCTAAGGTCGGCCGGGATTACAAGCAGCCACGGAGAGATGCTGTCTCCGAAGTTCTCCTTGTAAAGCACACCTTGTCGGAGGACGAAGGTCGGCAGGGCTCTCAAGAAGACACGGGGAATAGTACCCCCTCGTCCTTCGAGGTGCTCGATTAGGGCGCGCAACTCGGGATCATCTCTTTGACGTCGCGCCATGTCGTCGGTGTTCACCGCGCCTAGGAAGCACTCGTCGTCATCGTCGTCGCTGCTACCGGGGGATGTCTCGACAGGGGCTCTGGACAGGCAATCGGCGTCGCTGTGCTTGCAGCCTGACTTGTAGACCACAGTCATGTCGAACTCCTGCAGTCGGAGGCTCCATCGAGCGAGACGTCCTGAAGGGTCCTTTAGGTTCGCAAGCCAGCAGAGCGAGTGGTGGTCCGTGACAACGCGGAAAGGGCTCCCGTATAAGTACGGGCGAAACTTCGTGATGGCCCAGACGACCGCAAGACATTCTTTTTCAGTCGTGGAGTAATTTCTCTCCGCTTTGGAAAGTGTCCGACTTGCGTAGGCGATGACTCGCTCGATGCCTTCTTGCACTTGAACCAGCACCGCGCCAAGTCCTTCGTTACTTGCGTCCGTATGAATCTCGGTTTCCGCATCTTGATCGAAGTGTCCTAGAACAGGAGGAGTCTGGAGCCGTTGCTTAAGCTCGTCGAATGCGTGCTGCTGCTCCTCGGCCCATTCGAACTTCTCGGCGTCCTTCGTAAGTTTTGTGAGTGGTGCGGAAATTCTTGCGAAATCCCGAACGAAGCGTCGATAGTAGGCACAAAGTCCAAGGAATCTTCGCACGGCCTTCTTGTCTGAAGGCGCTGGAAATGCCGCAACGGCGCGAGTCTTCTCGGGGTCTGGGCGGACGCCGTCATTACTAACAACGTGGCCTAGGAACTTCAGTTCGTCATAGGCGAACCGGCACTTGGACGGCTTAAGCGTGAGTCGTGCAGTCTGCATGGCTTGGAGGACAGCTCGGAGTCGTCGCAAGTGCTCGTCGAAGTCACTTGAAAACACAACGACGTCGTCAAGGTAGACAAGACAGCTCTGCCACTTCAGTCCTGCCAGTACGGTGTCCATGACACGCTGGAAAGTCGCTGGCGCCGTGCATAGTCCGAAGGGCATCACCTTGAACTCGTACAGTCCATCCGGCGTGACGAAAGCGGTCTTCTCTCGGTCCCGTTCGTCGACTTCGATCTGCCAGTAACCGCTCTTCAGATCCATCGATGAAAAGTACCGGGAGTGGCGCAGCCTGTCTAGCGTGTCATCGATGCGAGGGAGTGGATAGACGTCTTTCTTGGTTACCGCGTTCAGCTTTCGGTAGTCCACGCAGAACCTAAGCGTTCCGTCCTTCTTCTTGACAAGCACGACTGGAGAGGCCCACGGACTGCTTGAAGGCTGGATGATGTCGTCGTTCAGCATTTCTTGCACTTGCTCTTGAATGACCTCCCTTTCTTTTACGGAGACTCGGTACGGCGATCGGTGCACAGGGAGCGCGTCGTCCTCGGTAACGATGCGATGCTTCGCAACGGCGGTTTGGCGCACCTTCGACGACTTCGCGAAGCAGTCGCTGTATTCGGCGAGGAGGTCAATCAGCTGTCGTCGTTTCGGGCCTGGAAGCTTCGGGTCGATGTCGAGCTGCGCTGGCGGCGCAATGTCTTGTTGAGGTGGCAATGATTCGTCAGCGATCGCGGCGATATCGGCGGAGTTTCGAAGTTCCTCGACGTGGCCCACAGCGGCACCTTTCGTGAGGTGTTGCGTTTCTTGTCGGAAGTTCGTCACGAGCACCACGGTGCGCCCATCCTGAAGTTCAGCTACTCCTCTTGCGACGCCTATTCCTCTTCCCAGGAGCAATTGAAGGTTGCCTTCCAGGACAACTTCGCCGCAGGTAGCTGTATCGGCCACGACGGGTACGACAACACTTGATCGCGGCGGCAGGTTCACGTGGTCGGTGTCGACTCGGACGGCGGCTGACGCTGTTTGGGGTTTCTCTGAAGGCGGAACAGGCTTCCGCAGCGTCAATCTGTTCTCACCCAGGTCGATGACGGCGCCGTATTCGCACAGAAAGTCCATGCCAAGAATGACATCTCTGGAGCAGTCTTGTAGAACGACGAACTTTACCGGACACGTCTCGCCGTGGATCTCGACGCGAGCAGTGCACCTTCCGATGGGCGTGATGAGATGTCCTCCTGCGGTTCGTATTTGGGGTCCATCCCACGGCGTCATGACTTTGCGAAGGCGGCGAGCGAGCCTCCCACTCAAAACGGAGTAGTCTGCTCCGGTGTCGACGAGTGCCGATGCGTCGTGGCCGTCGATAATAACGTTGAGGTTGTTGGACACCGAAGCAGGAGCGTCGTTGCGATGCGCAGCGTCGGGAGAGTGGGAGCGCTCCGTCGTTCTTGGAGGCTCTTTACTTCGGTCGTCTTCGGCAACGCCACCTCCAGGCGTTGCCGCGCCTAGTTTTCCCGGCGACGCAGGGGAGACAGGCTGTCTCGGCGAGACCGGCGGAAGGGCGATGGCGAGCGTCGGGGGGACGGTGAGCGGAATCCTCGGGGAGTCGACTCAGGAGATGATGAGCGGCGGAGGTAGTTCTCGATGTCC
The DNA here is from genome assembly GCA_013358835.2 of Ixodes persulcatus. Taxonomy (NCBI): domain Eukaryota; kingdom Metazoa; phylum Arthropoda; class Arachnida; order Ixodida; family Ixodidae; genus Ixodes; species Ixodes persulcatus. The sequence continues at coordinate 55,974 of JABSTQ010004467.1, read as the reverse complement.
CGAGGTCGCTCTCCGAGACGTGGTCGAGGGTCGTTGGGTGCAAACCCTCGTAGGGCCTCGTAGGGCGCGCGCGTGGCCGTTAGGCCACGCGCGCGCTGCCTTCTTGGCAAGCTGCGCGCGCGGCAATATTGCACATCAACAGTCAGTATTTCCACTGGGGTTTGCGGTGGATTCAAGTTTGGAAAAAGTGGCCAAACTATCAATAACAAGGCAAGAATGTAATATAATCGTAATTAATGTGAGAACAATATCTCAGCTAAAATATTATTTTTGCATGGTTTTTATTCATAAATATCCGCGGCGCTAGAACGCACCTGACACGATAAATGAGATACCAAGCGTACATAGATTGGATCACATCTATTAACTCTTTGTGACTTACCATGAGAATGTATTTCTTGGGAATTCAGCAAGAATCATAAATTTCTTCACAAAAATGTCTAATTATTTTCTTTATATTGTGGAAGGTGTATACACATGGTAAGTTGTAGGCCCTCAAGACCATGGTTTGCATGACAACAGAGATAGCCGATGTTTATATATTCATTACTTTCCTTGGTAATTTCTTGATGTCGTACGATTGCTGGGCTTTGTTTCTTTATCACAGTTCTTCGTAATTAAATTTGTGCGGTTATGCAGGCCCCTCCCTGGTAATCATTTTGTATCGTTTTGCAATCGAAATGGTTTTAAAACAACAAACATGGGCAGGTAATGAAACAGTGAAAAAAGACATTTCAAAGGTTTTTCTTTTTTTTTTACGCGCGTAGCAATTCGATGAAAAGAGCGTGTACGTGTTCAATATTTTGTTTCCCAGTATTTCAAAAGTGCCCTCCTTTTTTTCTTCAGATTCCTATGTTGGAAGCAGATGCGAGCGTTCGACTCACACATTTCTTCTCGAGTAATTCACAAGTGCTTGGTTCTTATTTGTCATGCGTTTCGTTCTGATTAAATGATTCCACTGAAATGAACTTATAAATTTATCGGCCCATTATTTAGGTCAGAAGGCTTAGAGGTGTTATTGTTATATTTATCTAAGTGAAAGCAAATTATAGCTTACTGTATCTTTATTACAAGATACAATATTTCCTATAAATCCCACTCAGATAATTAGGCCACAACACATTTCTGGAATTTTTGAAGGCATTCAAAATGTTTTTATATTATTATAATTATAGGTTGAAGCATGCTACAGTCACTAACGGAATGGAAATGGTGGGGGATCCTTCAGTCGTTTCGTCTCAAGCATGCCTTGCGGACATCTTGCGGGGGATCGACAGGTAGACGTCCTGCAACGCGCTCACGAAGCTCGAGGGCCTGACGAAGCGCTGGTACGATTCCGTTTCGTCGGTGACCAAAACGCGGACGGAATCTAAGCGTGCGTTTCTATCGACCGCATTGGTGCAACGTCTGCATCGCGACATGGAAACTGGGCATCACAGAGGTGAGCCAATCGAGTCGTAATACTACTACAAACTTTCAAAAGCTCGCCGGTGTAACCTCAGTAACGAGGCGTGAATAGAGTACGTCATCACCGGCCTGAACGACGAACACGCTACAGGGCGGCCAGCGTGCGCACGTACGAATCCCCGGAAGAGTTATTCCATTCCTTGAAACGCTTACAATAGCGCCATGACAACATCGCGTCCCCAACTTCCCCGACGTTCAAGAGGGACTGTTGCCAAATTGCATCGGGTTCGTCCGGGACCGTAACAGCGCCTTGAAGCACTTGAACGGTGGAGCCAACCGAGCCGCGGGTTCACTTTGGAGACGCATCGTGATACGCCGGGCCCTTCTACGCTCAGGTCATGGAAAAAACCACTCTTCAACAAAAAAGTAGAGACGCTCTTGTTCGACTGCAGCCACTACTGTCAGGTTTCCATCAACTTCCCGGCGCCGCAGCAGAAGACGCGGTGCAGCATTTGGAAACGCGTGGGCTACGAGGCGAAAGACTTGCAAAAAGCGAGAAGGTGGACTGCGCGCCATGCGGAACTTAGTGGATACCGGCTTTCATGTCGCCGAAGCTGCCAACCAAAAATACGTTATACCTGCGAAACTAAATGGTTATGACATGCGGACCGACTTGGGCAGCCAGCTTGTCACTCTACTGCAGGAAGACGCGGGCCGCCTGAGAATTGCTTACGCGGTGCTGGCAAGACCATTTGCGGTCGCAGGGTATGAATCTGGACCTGTCACCGCATGCGGCAAGTGTTTCCATCATGTTTCGCCCAAACAACGGCGGACGTTCAAGTGTATGTGGTGCGTAGTGGATCACACCTCATACCACCTCTGGTGGGACAGACCTTCACGAAGCATCCAAACACAGACTTGTGGCTGTCTCAAATAGTCTACTGGAGAAACTGCAGTTTGAATACTTTTGGTACTACCTTCCTAATACATTTGATCGAAAGTATTTTTTGACTCTATCTTAATTAGATTTCTCAGTATCTTGTACTCAATACCTCAGATATGTTTTTGTTTTATAAAAAATCACCACAGGAATATTTTACGTAAATAGGAACCGACCATTACACACGAAACGAGCTAAAACCAAGCGTGCAGGGTCGGAACGCGTTGTTTTATATTGAAGCCCGCCACAACAAAAATGAGCCACCATTCGCTTTTCTGGCACTACCGGGAACACTGCTTTCGTGAAAGGGTAAGGATAGTCCCACCCTTTCATAAAAATAGAAAATGCAACATCAAGGCAGGAAACAATTTATAAGCAGGATGAACTCTCAAAATGCCACAAAGAGCTCTCCCAATGTTTTATGCCTTTCTGAACGCGCTTTTTAGTATGGGAAAGGATAAAGAATTGTGAACTACGAGAGAAACAGCAGGGTTTATTTGTGTCCCCTCGTACCTTTCTCATTGAAGTTCAGTCATCTCTGAATGCAGCGTTTTGGTAACATACTTGCGTATTTATTTAGCGTGAACTCCATATGTAGTGATTTCGGCGCTTCCCAAACCGATGCGTTCAAGGTGTGCGTTATAAAACCACCACAATTTGCGATGTTCAGCGATGGGACAATACATAGAGCCATCTCTTCTTTATTTTATGTAACATTCACCAGTTTGATACTACCCCTTGTACTGGGGCTGCAAGAAATATCACTTTCGATTTGTTTTATTTGCTTCTGTTGCTTGCAAATATAGCATTCATGTGTAACTGATTTTGATACAAATAATCCAATGCGGGATTATCTTTAAAAGTAATTAAATTACATTACGAAGTAGAGGGTGACCCAAGTTACCAGGCTCAATCTAAAATAGACCGTAATAATTGACGCCTCCACGTAGAAATCTAGACTTTTCGTCAAAAGTGTATTTCACATGTCGTTTTTTTCTAGTAAAATTACAAAGCGTAGTTCTCTCTCTGTAAAAAAAAGGCCAAGAAACTTGCCAGGGTCCACGGCGGGCGGCGACGCAGAGGAGCAAGTCGAGTAGCGGGGAGTGTTTGGCGTTCGTACTGATAGATGTCGTCTGGAGCAGCGTCCGAAGGTGTAGCCGACCAGCGGAAGAAAGCAGATGACACGCAGACGAAATCCTTTGGCAGCAAAAGCGCCGTCGTTATGAAGTCGCCTTTTCTTTACTTTAAGTTTTGCTTTTGTTGTCCGCATTAGTTTTGTAACCGAAGGTACATTTCAAAAAGATTATGTACATTTTAATAAACCACGGTGGTCGCGAGCAGTCCTGATAAAGAGTTAGCGCCATCTATCTATACGAACGCTAAACACACTCCACTACTCGACTTGGTTGCCTGCGTCGCCGCCCGCCGTAGACCCTGGCAATCTTCGTTGCCCTTTTGTTTTACTGAAAAAGACCCACGCTTTGTAATTTTACAAGAAAAAAACCGACCTGTGAAATACACCTTTGACGAAAAGTTTAGATTGCTATGTGGAGACATCCATTTTTACAGTACGTTTGAGATCGAGCCTGGTGACTTGGGTCACCCAAGGCTTGTACTCTACTCATAATATTTTGTAGCGAAAGTAACTTGAGTGGTATTCTAAATAATTCTTAAAACAGGTACTTAGTTACTTATCTTGAATACTTGTGTAGAGTACTTTTACAGCACTGACTACACGTTTCGATTGTAAAACGGCGGAACGCAGTGAGAATCTTTGAGGAACGCGAGAACATTCACGAAAACGACGACACGCTGCGTTCCATCGAGATTTCCAATCTGCCTCAAATATGTGCCTGTCTCTAGGCCAAGGAATTGACAGTAGTCCCCTCGAAGTACGTAGGATACGTCATGCTCCACGTCATGGGCAGTGCACCCCTCACGCATGTGTTCGTCGACGCACAGTTCAGATACCCAGAATGACGTGATCACTGCATACCCACGCTGTGTCTTAAACGTCAATGAGGCCGAGGAAACCCGCCTTCCCATGATGAACATGTTGAATTATAACCTCGAAATTAAAAAGCACGAGCGCGTAGCACGAGCGAACGTTTGCTATGAAAATGACGAGCTTTTCTCCAAGAGTTAGCGGAACATGATCGCAGCTGAGCGGAGGCCCTCGACAAGCGAGGAAGTCAAAACAGAACCGGGTGTCACTTCAAAGCAGCCATTGGTCCTCAAAGTACTCATCGATGAGAATAGCGACTGCTTCGCACAAAACATTTTCGAAAGGGCATAAGAAAATGGCCGAACTGAAGGTCGAGTGGACGACTCCGTAGCCGGCCAAGTTTCGAACCTACCTACTCTCTTTTTCGGACAGAGGTCACACGAATGAAGCTACCGCATGACTCAAAGAAAGTGGAATGGTCGTCGACTGAACCTAAGTGCACGTGAGCCCTATCCTCATGGTGCGAAGAAAAAAGGGAACACATTGATTCTGCTTAAACTACCGTGCGCTGAATGATCTAACAAAGGAAAGTTACCAGTGTCATTTATCGACCACCTGTTGGACCGTCATCTAGGAAAGTCCTTCACGAGCCTCAATCTGGCGTCGGGTTACTACCAGGTCCAAATATCAGAAAGTCGCAATACAAGACCACGTTCCACAGTCTGGAAAGTCATTGCGATATCTTTTTACGAATGCCATTTGGACTAGCCAACGCTCCCGCGGTGTTCCAGAGGATGATCTATGCTGTTCTGGGATCCCCGCGCTACTCCGTAGCACTTGTGTAAGCGGACGACATCTTGCTCCCGACAGCGACTGTAGAGGAGAGATTCAATCATCTCCGAATGGTTTTTGACGCCCTCCCAGTAAAGTAACTAACGTTACTGTTGAACTAGTGCTATTTTTTATGCAACCAAGTCTACAACCTGGGTTATGACATCTCTGCCAGAGGGTTTCGACCGGAAAGTCTCAAGCTGCCGTATATCGCCGACTTATCGAGACCCATGGATGTATATGAGGCGCGTCAAGTGTTAGGACTTACGAGCTACTTCCGACAATGTGTAAGGGGTTCGTCACAATCGCTAAGCCTCTGAGAAGGCTGGCGTCAAAGTACAAACCCTGGAAATTGATGACGGCCCCGACGCAGTGCTTGCGGAGCTGAGAAGCAGACTGAGCGAAAAGCCTTTCTTGGCACATTTCCCCTTCGACGCAAGAACAGAAGTCCACACGGATGCCAGTAAGGACAGGCTGGGGGCGATTCTCCTAAAAGAGTGAGCAAACAGGGAGCTCTTCCCCGTCGTTTATGCCAGCCGACGATCAACCTACTGTGAAGAAAAGTGTCACTCGCATGATCTGGAAGCGTCAACTGTTGTGTGGGCACTCGAAAAGTTGAGGACTTACCTGATGGGACTGAACATCAAAGTGGTGACCGACTGCGATGCAGTGCTCACAACGATGAACTAGAGAACGCTTGCCACAAATTGGCAGTTGGTGACTTCGTCTCCAGGATTTACCTTGGACATCGAATACCGAAAGGAGACGACCATGGTGCATGTCGAGACGCTAAGTCGCTCTCCTTTTGACTCTCTCGAAGAGAGGGAAGTTTTCAGCGGTCTACAAATCCTTGCCATGAACGGTGGGATTAAAGACACTAAGATCATGGCATTGAAGGAGAGACTTTAGAGAATGAAACACTACACCAAAGACGACCATCGCGTTCAAAACAAATACCGATTGCGTAAGGGCAAGGTGTTCAGGAAGTTTGACGTCCCTATTTAAACGACTCTATAGAAAAACATCTCGGGGTTTTTCCAAGCCAGGCACGTTGGAGGGTTGTGAAGTCGTTCCAAGGCGACGCTGGACAATTCGTTGTGGACAAGGCCCCGGCGAAACTGAAAGGGGCGTATTGGTTCGCAGCTACATGAGGCGCTACGTGCGAAGTTATATCGCCATTTGCATCGAGTGTCTTTTCCACAAGACGCCTGCCGGAAAGAACTAGGCAAAGGTGCACATCACTGAGAGGTTGAGGATCCCTTTCTTACCATCCCCATTGACCACCTCGAACCGTTTGTCAGAAGCAAGTCAGGCAACGCGTAAAATAATGTAGCCGTTGACGACTTCACAGAGTTTGTTTTATTGAGAGCTCTTCGCAACACATCAACTGGTCCTGCAGCAAAATTTCTCCAGAATGTGGTCGGCACTTTAGGGCTATCGACTATGGTAGCAACAAACCAAGAAAATGTGTTCACCAACGCCAAATTCAGGAAAATGTGTGATGTCTTTTGAATCACGCACATCAAAGATGCAACAGCCGCGCCTATAGGTAACGTACAAGTCAAGCGGTACAATCAGATGATAACTCCGGCAGTAGCAAGTTTGGTCAAGAACCAAGACGGCCGGGATCGGAGCTCGACATTGCCCAAGGTCCAGTGAAATATAAACACCTCCCATCTGGCGACTAAGGCTGAACCGTATGGACTCTTGTTCGACTACCGTCATCGCAGCATTCTCGGTGATTGTGTGGAAGAGGAATTCGACGGCGAGGTGGAAGCGAAGAGAGCTGCTGCGATTCAAAACATCCGCGAAGACCAGAGAAAGCAGGGAGAACGCTAAAATAAGGCGAGATCTCTGGCGCCGCCAGGAGACGGTGTACTCCTAGAACGAAAGTCTACAGCCAGCGGAGTTCAGAAAACAAAAGGAAAGGTAGAAGTGACCGTAGGTTATCACGGAAAGTCTCCTGAACGATCGCTACCGCATCAGAGACCATCCAGGTAGTCGGCGACACCGAATGCCCTACTGCGACATGGCGCCTGTGAACAGGCTCAAACCCTGGAGTACACGCGATCTTGACTCAGAAGATTTCAAAGAGGATTCCGACCGGGACGAGTATTGAAACTGCATCACGGAGTAAAACCATGGAGCAAATTCAGAGCCCTGATTGTCATATTTGAACGTCCCGCTCTTTCGCCAAAAGGAGACGACATTGACCTTTCGCGCTCCTTGTTGGCTGTTTCAGATAAGACGGCTCGTTTATTGACACAGTAAACAGACCAACGCTAGCCGCGACTTACAATGTGTCGACCACCAAGGACGGCGGCGACACGATAGGGCGGCTGAAGATATATGGCTGTAAACAACAGTAGCTTTTGGCGGCGAAAATAACCCAACACCGCGTGGTGTCGCGCGTAAAAGCGTCGGCCCGCATAATAAAATTCCGCGTGTTGATGCACCAACGCGGCGATAATGGCGTCGGCTTCGATAGGGGCCGTAAGCTAGCAAGGGAACTTCTAGAGGCGGCATCCTCCATCTCGAGGCGGCATTCGTGTACGCGTGAAAGACCGGCTCCTGTTACCCCAAGCCTCGAGCCCCCCTCCCCTCTCTGCAGCGTAAAAAGGGCAAACGTGTGTTAGAACAGAAACATCCGCCGCGGCATGTCTAGTCGTCTGCGTGGTGCGCATGACCTTCCTCGAAGAAAGGCCGATGAGGGGCCCCGGATTTACCCCGTGGTTTTACTCCTTAAGGAAACAACTCTACGCGGCGCGGGAGATGGCGTCACATACCCGGAGATTGTGGGGGCCGCGCACGCGGCGCAGCCCCGAGCTGAGAACTCGCATTCCTACACACGTTCTCGCCCAGGCCTCCGGAGCAGAAGCCATGCAGGTCTGCGCCGTTCCTTTTAGGTGTTAATTAACCCAGTTTTATTTTCTCCAAAACATGTACGGCGGTAACAAAAGTAGCATAAAATTATGACTAGAAATTTCTTCAAACCGCGTTGGTACTATACTAAAGAATGACCAGTTTAGAGCCTCAATAACATATCGTAAAGAGTATTCAAAGTTCCCTTCTTTTTTGTTTTAACAAACGGCCTTGTTTTTTGAACCGATGCACCCCAAATGGCACGGATCTGCGCCTATCTCAAGTCCGTCCTCTCCAGCAGTCCATTGCGGAAGTTTTGGATTTATGGTATAATTGTATATATTACAACAGGCGGTTTGATGGCTCCCAGCCTCAAAACCTAAACTCATAATGCAGGGTTTTTGTAAACTTTAAAAAGTAATAGCTAAGTTGTCTCTAAATGTAAAGAGTTGTGAGGTCACAGGATCTGGCGTGATTATGTAACGATAGGCAATCTTCGCAGTCTTGCCTTCGATAAACGTAAAAACAAATTTAGTGAACATACCACCTCTCCACATCTAACTTTCGGTCGAGTCGGTCTTCTACGTTTGCCGTCGCAAATTCTGGAAAATGAATTATACTAATTAAAATTGTTACAAAGAACTGAAATAAAAACAAACCACGCATTTCGAAAACGTAAATAAGGATTAACCTATTATTTGGATAACTCCGTAGTGTGTTTCGGAACACTTAATTAGGTGCGGTTACATACAGCGTTATAGTTACTGGTATTGAAACGGTCTTGGGCTGGAGTTTGAAGTATTCCGGTTACCTGGCGAATTAAAGAATGGTTTTTACAGTAGTTGAAATCACGAGCAAGCTATCGAAATTACGAGAGTGTGGCGGAAAGTAACCCCTGGCACTTTTCTAGTGTTCAAATTTAATGCTTTGGCACCCTACTTAAATAAAATTCAAAAAAGCGCCGATGTTACCCCTGCCGTAGGCGTAATACCGCCACAAGATCGGCCGATATTGGCGGCCTAGCTCGCAACTTATATACATGTTGCTATTATCATAATCGTCCGGCACTTCCCACCTTGCTGGTCGCTGACATAGCAGGGCATTGTTGTGGTCTCCTCCTTTCACCGAATTCACTTCAAGATATCAGGGTTATAAAAGAAATCGCGCACTAACATCACGGTTGGGTAAAACTGTTATTAAAAGTTATCAACCAATTAGAAAGTTTTGTGGTGATTAGATCTTTAAATGCCTCGCACCAATTTATGTTACGGACAGACCAGACTTGCGTTTTAAGCTCCGGGCGTTGTAAACCCTTGCGTTATAAGCCCGTAACTAAGTTACAAATATTAACGTCAAAAATAAGGCTGTGAGTTTCCCCAAAGGCACGTGCAGACACGAATCGGTAGACTCTATACAAAACAAAAAAATGCACTGTTCAGGTGAAGGTGGATCCCACCCTCGTCCATAAGCCGTACGAGTGCCGGCACTGTAAAGGAGAAGGCGCCAAACTCGACGAAAAGCATTGTCTGGGAATTCCAGGCCCTGGACCCATTTCTCAGGGAGGCGATGGAACCCTGAGAACCCGAAGACCTACCCACAACTTGCAAGACTGGATTCAGCCAGCAATCCTAGAAGACCGACCAAGAAAATATTGTCATCGCTCCTCGACTCCTTGAAGAAGTTCGTAGTGCAGAACGACTTGTAACACTTTACCTTTTCTCCCCATATTGATTTTCGCCTATTACCACTCTGGCCATACCATGGTGTAACCCTTGCCAGTTCTATCATTTTTGTTCAATAAAGAATTTTCTTAAAAATACGATGCCACTCCACGCACCTATGCAACGCTCGCAAAATCTCATTTAGCTTCTCTAAGAACGAAATTTTGTATTGGTTGGTTGGTTGGTAAACGTTTATTGAATGCCTGGAGAGCTTTCGCTGACCGGGCCTAAGTCACCCGCTTGGGGGCGTTGCCGCTGGTCCTCTTCGGCCGTCTAGGGGCGTCGAAGTCCTGCCGCTTCACCGCCTCACAGGCCTGCTGGACGGCCCAGACTTTGTATTGAAACTCAATCTCATTGCGAAGAAAACTCCTGGCCACAATATTGACTTTCCGTCAAGGAACTTCCGGCATAAAAGTCTCGCTTGTCAAACATGTCAAAACATGGCACCCTCTGAAAATATGAGACCCTTTCGCAAAACGTGATGCACTAAACGGATCCTAAATTTGTAAATGTCCGTAACGCACAAGAGTGTAATAGGTTTATTACCTGCTTATTCAGACATACATTAAGAGTCTATACCTTAACTGCCGGGCTGGGTAGGACGCGCAGACCGTACGGCTGAAATACGAAGTGCACTAAAGTTGATTAGAGGTTTAATGCAGGCATTATAAAGTATATTAAACATAATACAACTATTCTGCGCGTACGTCTTGCCTGATTGATGTACAACATTCGTATACTTTTACTGGATTTGTTTTTGCCAAACAAATGAACGGCGTGTATCTGCAGCCGTTACACCCCTCCCCTTTCCGTAGAAAACTTTTTTTTGGAAAATTATAAAAAGTTGCGCTTTTATATAATCCTTGGTCGCGGTCTTTAAGGTTATTTACACTCATAAAGTGGCGCAGGTTATGTTGACATCTGTCCGCAAAAGCAATTTCGGGTACACGGAACTGCCTCGTTGGCACACTTCTTTAGCGGAGATCATGATTGATAGGAAGGTAACTTGGTGAAGATGTAAGTCGCGGAAAAAGGGGGGGGGGGGGGAGGCGAGACTCAAAAGCGAAACACGAAATTGCATTTGAAGTGCACGAAAAATTGCGAGGACATTTTTTCTTTTGTGAAATACAACTGGAACTCAAGACCAAATACACAATCCGTTCATGGCAGTACCGAATACTTTAACGTCTTGTCAAATTTTACGCTTGGATATTTATCGGTGCTTTTAGAACGGTGTGAATCTCTTACCCTTGGAGAAGGAGAAGAACGACCAAAAGTAATACTGCGCGCCGCATTACTGGCAGCCTATTGAAGCGTATCTTCCGAAAGTTTCCTCAAAACAGCTGGCACTGCCTTATTCCGAAGGTACAGCTGCTTTTACGCTGTACCGCAAAAAAAATAGTAAAACTAGCTAAATAACTAAAATACAACGTTATCGTCGCAGCATACGCGGAAGTTTTCGCATTTAAGTTGTTCAGTTCCACGTGTCACGGCTTCACTAACGTAGGTCAGCGAAACTTACCAATGGTTTTGGAGTCATAACCTTGGGAGTTGTACTAGGACCTTTACGAAAGTGTTGCCGACTCTCTAACGGAAGCTTCTGCCGTCCAAATGTAATTAGATGTCAAGACAATAATGTTCCGCCAACTGATAATTTATTGCACAAGGTAAAGGCTGTTCAAACAATTAAACCAGTAAGGGCTGAAAATAAATCTTTAGACAAAGAGGAGTTCACATCAGTGAATTAAATTGTAAACGAGACACGATAAAAAAAACAGAGAAGCAAACCAATTCACTAATCATCCAATCTAATCCACGTAATTAAAACAAGGCAAATACTTTTTAAATTTATTCTTATTTATTACCTACAGCGTCTAAAGGGCATTGCAGTAAGCGGGCACACATATATATATATATAACGTTCAAGCACATAATCACATATAACTGTCAGAAATAATACCAAACACATATAAGGTTCGGACATTATAAACCTATTATTAACATTCAAAGAAAATTCCGAGGATACCAAAGCACTTCTGATGAGTTGTGAATGCGAAAGCATGAATGTCGTTCTTCCGCTCCCTTAGTTCGTCTGCGGTGTTCTGGCGTTAACTGCCACGCTTCGCTACTGCCGGGTGTACGGCCGCCGACAATATAGATGCCTCAGGGGTCGCCATGTTGCTCGGCGCCGAGAGGAGCAATTTCCTCTACCATCATCTCTTTACTGACATGAGAGCGGCGGCTTCTGGCCGACACTCTCATATTAGTAAAAAAAGATGATGGTACAGGAAATTACAGGAAACGTTCAGAATTTACCTATACATTTTGAATGTCTCCTGCAATTTCGGTTAATCAGTATACTCCTGAGAATAACGAATTAATTATATCTACAAGTTTTAAAATGAACAACACGTCCGAGACTAATTATGTAGTGCAGCATTCCTTTAATTACTTCGAAATTTAAAATGCCCGTAACATCTTTGTTCTCCTTCACAACCTTTTCATTAAACGCCATTTGTGAGTTCAGAGCTTGTCCTTCTAAGTCTTTCACTTGCCCTTGTTTTTTCTCTGCAGTGTGTATTATGTTTAACAAACTCGCCCATCAGATTAGTTTAGTTCACTTACGGACTTCTGCGGCTATAAAAGTTGTATGGGTCGCTTGATAACCTTAATATACGGCAGCTTTCTCTTACAGTATTCATTTCGCCGTTTCGCAGAGAAATCGATCGCAAGTAACGCACGGCTTAACTGCCTTTCTAGTTCCTTGTCGTGCTCTTGTCCAATAATTTTATCAAAGACACGTTGAGGTGTCGCGTAAACCAGCTCGTAAGAGGCGTTAGGGACTAGCGCGAATAAGTGTCTCGGTGAAATTATGTCTGTTTGGAATAATGATAAGGTGCTTTTCTTCAATCTTTAGTTGTGTCCACTGAAGTCTTCGCAAACTTGAATGTTTTCAAAGTTGAGGCCTGGTGTAAATAAACCAAAAAAGAAGTTTTTTTTTTCAATTTTTGTTTCAGGTTTGCGAGCCCTTGAATGTATCTTTCTTGTTGGGGTTGCTTGACTAATGCTATTTTTATGGTGCCCTTGTTGTCTTGAAACGGTGGGTCAGGAGACTTCCAGGGTAGTCGGATTTCATATCTCCCGTCTACTTTCCTTGCGGGAAAGTTGAACGAAGTAAGCTTATGAAATAACGAGTCATTTTTGTTCTTTTGTTGGTGAATCTTTACTTCTCAGACTCTCTAGCTTACCGAATTTATGTAGATCTGAAATGAAGTCGTTTGATGATTCACTGACATTTACCTTAAATGCAGTAGTTGTAGTACGCACATTAGAGACCCCGCAGGGGGCACCTGTGAAAGCAGGTGTTTGGAGAGTGGCGTCTCCATGGACCCCGAGCCCCTCAGGGGGCGCCGGCACCTTGTGTGCTAGGTGCTTGGTGAGTAGCGTCACCACGGACCCCAGCCACGTGGGCCACCATACCCGCACGCAGGGGGCACCTACTTTAGTAGGTGCTTGGTGAGTGGCGTCACTACGAACCCCGAGCAATGTGGGTTCGCCCACCCACGTCTGGCTGTGCGTGGCGGATCCGTGTCCGGGGAAAAGGGGATCATTGCTGGTTGAGCTGAGATCGGGGTATGTTTGGACCCTTCGGGGTCCCCCCATGGCGAGGCAATACACCGCTTCGGCCCCTGCTTCTCGTAGACGGGTGTCCTGGCTTGGCCCGACCAGGATGATTCAGTCAGTCGAGCTTTCTCCAACTCTCCTTTCTATACCTTTCTTCTCCTCTTCCTCTTCCTTCTTATTTCACCTTCTTTGGCGGCAAGGGCTAACCTTGGGTGGCGACAGAACTCTCTCTTGGCCCACACTCGGTTATAGCATCCTAGTAGCACTGGTAGAGTAACATACTCAGGACGAGCCAGACCTGCTATGAGATGTTACCTATCCCCTCTTTGGACTCTGTGGTGGGTGGTGTGCTAGATTCCGAAGTTCCTGCTTTTCATATGGCGCCCTTCCTCTCTAAATCCGGTTGCAAGGCAGGCTTCTAAGAGGCCTCGCCCTGAGCCCCGAGTCAGCTGAATAATCCCCTTATATTGGAACATTTGCATAGTCTTTTGTCATTCACTCGAACCTCGTAGACAAACAAGTGTCGAAATTGCCCCTCTTTGTGGTAGCCAAGGTGCTAGAAAACCTCATCGGGTTCTCATACAAAGCGAAAAAACTGCCACTCCGGCGACCTTCTCGTTGAAGTAAATACGAAAGTTGAAAGTGAGGCACTCTCCAGGATGACCAGCATAGTCGACGTCGAAGTGTGCGCGAGTCCTCACCGGACGCTCAACACGATCCGTGGAATCCTCTCTGAAGAAGACTTCATCGATGCTAGCGAGGAAGAAATTCTGGAAGGTTAAAATGGTATTCACTTGGGCTAGCTGGTGGTACATTTTAGGTTTAAAAGCGCTAAAAAACGAGGACGAGTAAAAGAAGACACACACACAGTAGAGCGCACTTGCAACTGAGGTTTTATCTGATTTAAACCAAAGCAGAAACATATATGCCTTGTCAACAACCATCCACGTCATGTAAACACATTGCCCAATAATCTTCATGTAATCTTTCTAGCTTGAGCTTGTTAGCTTAAGCTAGAAAGATTACATGAAGATTATTGGGCAATGTGTTTACCAACGAGAGCCAAACGAGAAAGTTGGCAAGGTTATGTTTCTACTATAAATAGCAGTACCTCACCTAAGGATGTGTGGGATCGAATACACAAGATCAATGGTTCCTATCATGCATTTAAAATCCCCCTGCTTTCTAGGAATGGAACATGTCCAGAAACACTGGAGGAGCAAGCTGATGTTTTTGGAGAACATTTTGAGTATGTATCCAGTTCGCATCATTACTCATCTACTTTTCTTCCACACAAACTGAAGGCTGAGAGCAATCCCTTGAAAACCTCAGGAGGTGAGCAGGAGGGATATAATGCTATAATCAGCTTGCACGAGCTCCTCTCTGTTCTTCATAACACAAAGCCCTCAGCCCCTGGACCAGATGGTTTACATTATTCAATACTACAGCATCTCCATCCTTCCACATTCGATGTGTTTCCAGTTATAGGCCCATTGCTCTTACCAGCTGGCTCTATAAGACATTGGAGCGAATGATTCATCGTAGACTAATGTACTATCTGGAGCATGGTAAGGTACTAGAAAAATTTCAGTGCGGCTATCGTTCATCAAGGTCCACAGTTGACCACTTGGTTCGTCTCGAAACTGTTGTGCGTGAGGCCTTTGTACACGGGCCACACTGCCTCTTCGTGTTCTTTGATCTCGAGAAAGCGTATGACACGGCTTGGCGCTATGGCATTTTGAGGGACCGGTTGGACCTCGGATACGTGGTCGCATGCTTCGTGCAATTCAGAGCTATTTAGACAGGCGCACCTTTCGAGTCCAGCTGGGAAACACACTCTCCCGTGAATTTCTGCAGGAAAATGAAGTGCCACAGGAGGGAGTGCTAAGTGTCACCTTGTTCATAGTTAAAATGAACTCCACTGCTTCTGTAATCTCTCCGTGGGTTCAGTATTCTCTTTACGTCGATGATTTACAAATATCAGTTTCCTCCTGTAACCGCTCAGTCAGTGAACGCAGGGTTCAGCTAGGCATCAACAAGCTTACTGAGTGGGCTGACAGTAATGGGTTTAAGTTCTCTCCTGAAAAGACTGCATCTGTTTGCTTCACCCGCAAACGTGGAATCCTTCTTGAACCATCCCTAACAATCTACAATAGTAATGTTAGTGTCCAACCTCAGCAAACATTTTTGGGTCTTACGTTTGATAGTAAACTGAATTTTACTGCATGAAATTTCACGCTTAAATTGAAATTTTAAGCGTGAAATTGAGAGCTCACAAATCTCTCAATATCCTTAAAGTTCTCTCGCACCTGTCTTGGGGCTCAGATCGATTGGGCCTCCTGCGGATCTATCGGTCTTTGGTACGCTCCCGACTAGACTATGGCTGCTTTGTTTATGGGTCTGCTAGGCAGTCTGTTCTGAAGATGTTGGATCCTATTCATCACCTTGGGCTTCGGTTGACTACAGGTGCATTTCGTACATTCCCTGTGCCCAATCTATATGCAGAGGCTAACGTGTGCTGCCTCGAGAGACGTAGATTCGCATTGGGCGTGATGTACTCTCTTCGCATCCGATCTGTCCTCCAGCACCCCGCTCGAGAAGTTGTTCAAGAAACACGCTCGGAACGACTCTTTCTTGCAAAACCTAGCGTGATCCCTCCGTTCAGTATGCGACTAAAGACCTTGGCTGAGTCTGTCAGATTAGGTGTGGCATCGCAGGTAGTAGACTTTCCTGGCATCATAGCACCTTGGGAGCACCCTGACATAGACTGCAACCTGTCTCTTACACAGTATAAGAAGAAAAACACTCGAAGTGTTGTGCTTCTGCAAGAATTTTATGAACTGGCTCAATTGTATGAAGATCATACAAATTTCTATACAGATGGAACAAAATCTGAGACCTTTGTTGGCTGCTCTGTCATTGGCTCTTCAGTGGAAGTCGCAAGGCGTATAAACACTGCCGCTACCATTTTGACAGCGGAGCTGTATGGCTTCCTGCTGGCTACGGAACACACAGCTCGCCACAGGATACCGCTGGCAGTACAGGTAGACTCCCTTTAAGACGAGCACGAAGGGACCCTGAAAATTTGTTCGACTTATCAGATTTTCGCCTTAACAGAAGTGCCTTAATTATCATACTGGGCATGCCTAAATTGCTGTTGACCAATAAACACAGAATGAAAAGGCCTACAATGAAGAGATACTTAAAAAGGGACATTTATTTGGCATACCATGCCAAATGAAGAAAACAAATAATGTTTCACACACAACTGGTGGGGAAACCGATCCATTCGGTGATTTTCGACTGCCTCCTCCTCTGTGGAAATCGATGTATAGCGATAAAAGACGACATGTGGCCCATGTTTCCGAGAAAACATAGGCCACAGGTCACAATTGAACCTTAATCACTGTCGTGATGACAGTGATTAAGGTTCAATTGTGACATGTGGCCTATGTTTTCTCAGAAACATAGTCCACATGTCGTCTTTTATCGCTATACACCGATTTCCACAGAGGAGGAGGCAGTCAAAAATCACCGAATGGATCGGTTCCCCCACCAGTTGTGTGTGAAACATTATTTGTTTTCTTCATTTGGCATGGTATGCCAAATAAATGTCCCTTTTTAAGTATCTCTTCATTGTAGGCCTTTTCATTATGTGTTTATTGGTCAACAGCAATTTAGGCATGCCCAGTATGATAATTAAGGCACTTCTGTTAAGGCGAAAATCTGATAAGTCGAACGCATCAGACTTCTTGTCCGACGCCTCCTCCCAAAGGCAGTAGTCTTCAGTGCCATCGAGCGCATTTGAAATCCCGCACTTCTTGAAAGAGCGAGCAACGAGCGTGCGCCGACACAGTGAAAGCCCGGCGCGGCGCATAGGGCGAGTAACCCACTGTCGGCTCGCCAAAGTTCTCATGCAGAAGCTCGATGTTTACGGCGAGGTGCCGTTCACGTTGATCTTTTACAAAGTCGCTGAGACTTGCCTCGACGTTGGCGAACACGTCATTCTTCGGGCTCCTAAAGCTTCTTCTTGTTCCGTTGCACGCGAACAGAGCTTGCTTTCGTCGCCTTCACCCGAGGGTGCTGCCCTCATTTACGGCGAATTGTCGTCCGGCAGCACTGTTACCGATGTCTTTCGCAACCAAAAGAACTTTTCTTGCAGGCGACCGGTGATTGTTTTTGCGCCAACGCCATTGCCGAGCCTGACCTTAGGAATGGTGGCGCCTCGGAGCCTCGTACATTGTAATTTTAATGATGATGACAGCTGTTTTGAGCACCGTATTGCTTCGAAACCGAAACTACGTCAAACAACGTTAGATCGCCTCTCATCGAAGTTGAAAATTTGGAAAAAAAGACCTCGTATTATATGTTTTTTTTTACAGTACATCTGACAAACACCTCGGCCGGCGCAATGCGCGGCGTCGCCGTCGGTGGCATTGCGAAGGGGACCTGTGGAAGTTCGAGTTAACCAGAATGCGCGCGCAAAGCTGTTCGTGTTAAACGATTTTTTCTTGCATTGCGTCTATGGAAAACCAACCAAATGTTCTTAGTTCGTTCGGCATATCCGAGAATTCCGCTTAACCGAGTTCGCCTTAACGAGAGTCTACTGTAGTTTTTACGGACTCTCTTAGTGCCTTGCGAGCCATCTCTTCACTGCTGCCTACAAGGAACTTCCTTGTTGTTGAAGTTCAGAAGAAAGTTATTGAGGCAGCTAGAAAGCATTGCACCATTGTCTTTTGCTAGATTCGCAGCCATGTTGGTATCCCAGGCAATGAGGCGGCCGACCGTGCTGCTCGCACATGCGTCAGCAGGGAGGTAAACATAAAGGGGATCCCATACATGGACTATCGCCCTTCTGTAAGGTCTCGCATACGAGCCCAATGGCAAGCCGAGTGGAATGAAGATATCTACAACAAGCTGCATCTCATTAAGCAAAACCTGGGTGAATGGGCGAGCGCCCGACACCGAGAACGCTTTTATGAAGTAATACTGTGTCGTTTGCGCATTTATTTATTTATTATTTATTTATTTGCTTTACCCCTAGGGCCCGAAGGCATTACAGAGGGGGAGAGCAAAGTTGGGATCAAAACACTGTAATGTATGGTTATTCACACTCAACAAAGAAATGATTAGTAAGAGCTGACCTAAAAAGTGCACTGTCAGTTATCGATGCAATTGATCCGGGAAGGTGGTTCCAGTCGAGGGATGTGCGAGGAAGGAAAGAAGATGGGAATGTAGATGTGATAGCGGCTGGTACCTCAACTTTGTGCTGATGATCATGACGAGCAGAAATATAAAAGGGACGAGTGATTAATTTGTCGCGAAGCACAGAGTTATAAAAATAAAATTTGTGAAATAAAGAAAGGCGTGAGAGCTTACGTCGCAGGGAGAGGGGCGGGAGTGACAAAGTAGATTTCATGGAAGTTACGCTAGATGAATAATGATAATTAGAAAGAATAAAACGAGCGGATCTATTTTAAATGCCTTCCAACGCGGTGATGAGAGTGGCTTGTCCGGGATCCCAGACAGAGGCTGCATATTCTAACTTCGGTCGAACCAGAGTTTTATAAAGAATTAGCTTGAGGGAAACAGGTGCCAATGAAAAGTTAAGCCTGAGGTAGCCTAACATACGGTTAGCATTAGATGTGATATACTGTACATGTGATTTCCATGAGACATTATAAGTTATATGTACACCTAAATATTTGTAAGAAGATACCGTGTCAAGCTGAGCCTGATTAAGAAAGTAGTTCCGAGTTTCATGTGACTGCCGAGTTACACGCATCGACTTACATTTGTTAGTATTAAGCGTCATAGACCATACGTCACACCACTGGTAGATAGCGTTAATGTCAGACTGAAGCATGATGTTATCGTGATCATTAAGTATCTCACGGTAAATCACACAGTCGTCAGCAAATAAACACAAAGACGAGGAAACATTAAGAGGGAGGTCGTTAATATATATTAAAAAAGTAAAGGTCCTAAAACAGATCCTTGGGGAACCCCAGAGGCCACAGACGAAAAGGAAGAGTTACTATTATTTATTGTAACAAATTGTGACCGTAATGATAGAAAAGATTGAATCCATGCAAGAACGTTAGCATCTATGTTAAGTTTGGACAGTTTCAGAAGAAGTAGTTTATGAGATACTTTATCGAACGCTTTGGAGAAATCTAGGAAAATGCAGTCTGCCTGGGATCCTCGGTCCAGGATGCAGTGAAGGTCATGTGTGAATCATACAAGCTGTGTCTCGCATGAAAATGTTTTTCGAAATCCATGTTGGGATGGACAGAAGAAGTTGTTAAATTCTAAGAAATTGACGAGGTTGGAAAATATCATATGCTCAAGGAGTTTGCAAGGAACACTGGTTATAGAGATTGGGCGATAATTTAAAGGGGAATGTTTGTCACCAGTCTTGTAAGTGGGAACCACCTTCCCCACCTTCATGTTCTCCCAACCAGGGGAGAACATGATCTCTAATGGACTGATCAAAAAGTTTAGTTAAAATGATAGAAGAGTAATGCTTAGTATTTTTCAAAAACTTCGAATTAACACCGTCCACTCCAGCTGAAGACGACAATCTTAATGTTTCAATGACATGATCGACACCAGCACAATCAAGCAAGATGGGGTCCATCGGCAAGTAGTCTGAAATGTCTAAGAGAGGACATTCCGTGCTGCTGTCACTAGAAAAGGATTCAACAAAAACTTGGTTCAATACATTCGCACATTCTTCAATTGGCATAACATCCCCACTTTCGTTTTTGAGACTAACAGAAAAATCAGTTTTTTTATTCATGATGTTCCAGAACTTTTTTGGGTTTTTTATTAACATATCGGGTAGGGTGCGCGTAAAAAACTCAAACTTGGCCTTATTAACTTCCTCTTTATAAGTCTCAGCTGCAGTGCGGTATTTGGACCACCGCCGTTCACATGTGGTAAATTTGGCTGCTCGAAATAAACGCTTCTTTTTATTTGAGAGACGTTTGAGGGCTCTGTTAAACCACGGAGACTGGGAATCTTCAAGTACAGTCCTAAGGGGAATATGCAGGTTAGTAAGGGATTCTACTTTATTCTTAAACATTTGCAAATTCGCTTCCACTGAACGGTCTGAGAATCCTTCTAGAAATGTATCAATAAAAGTGGCTAGATCATTGTTAATTTTGACGAAGTCAGCTTTTGCATAATCTCGAATTTGTTTTACGTGACTTGATGATTTCGGCACTGCAGCTTTAACATAAAAATGTAATATACAATGATCACTAAGCCCTGGAAGATATGATATGGGGGAAACTAGGTCAGGGTGATTTGACTGAACGAGGTCCAATGTTTGAGGATAACGGGGTTACTCTGGTTGGTTCAGTAACCAACTGAGTGAGATTAAAATCTAAACAAAGGTTCACAAAGTCATTGCACTCCGATGATGATGCAATTGTGGATAGATTACACTCTGTCCACACGATAGAAGGAAAATTGAAGTCGCCCAACAGAAAGATCGGTGAACTGGGAAAACGCATAACTAAGTTGTTTAGAGAGGCATGCAAAGCTTTAACAAAAAGGGATGAGCATGACGGTGGTCTATAGCATACTCCCATAATCCACCTGTTGTGGTGAGAACCTATACAGAACCAATGTATTTCTAAATCACTTGTCGCGTTAATGCAAAAAGATTCAACTTGAGTACCCACTGCAATTAAAACACCCCCACCGCACCTATCTTGCCTGTCATTTCTGTAAATATTATATTTCTTAGACCGATCAAAAAGTTCACAGTCACGCACTTTCCCAGACAGCCAAGTTTCAGTTAAGACAATAATATCCGCGTCTGTCGAGTCAATAACTGAACACAAGTCGTCTCGTTTTTTAATAAGGCTTCTAATATTAGTAAAAAGTACCGACACATTTGAGACAGGATAATGACACACTCTTCCCCTCGCTGCCTGCTATTCCGAATTCAACGTTCGAGGTGCGTCCTCAGCAGAAAGCAAACTTTGTGTCCCGGAAACAACAGCTGAGACGGAGGGACTGTTTTCGAGCACATTATCATTAACAGAATCGTAAACAAGACATTTATTACCAATGTACATTCTATTGTGTCGAAGCTTAAAAGTGGCGTTTTTGGCTTTCGCAAATTCAATTAACTTTTTCCGTGCTTGACGTGTTCCAACTGAGAAGTCCTCACTCACGGAAATGCGACTAGATCTAAACGATGACCTGGACTGTAGAATTTGGTCTTTTAGTTTCTACGATGCAAATTTAACGATGACTGGGCGACATTTATCGCGACAAAAAGTACCGATCCTGTGGGCACGAATAATGGCTCCATCAGCCACTTGAATATTCGGCGTCTGCCTCAATATGTTCAAAATTGCCTCTTCCGTTTGTGCCCAAGTTTCAGATAAGTTGTCAGTTATCCCGTAAAAAACCACGTTATCACGACGAGAGCGGTCTTCCGCCTAGTCCAGACGTGCTCGCAGGGCCCAGTTTTCTTGTTGAACTACTTCGACTAGACGTCTTGTCACGCCAACTTCCTCAGTCACGGCAATAGTTTTATTTTCAACCTTGGACAGTCTAGCGTTAATACCTGTTATGGCAGTTTGAATAGACTCCTGAGATTTTTTAACTTCGTTTAACGATGCCAGTATACCAAACTGAGCCTGATCTATTTTAAGCGAGCGCTCGTTAACCTCTACCAGCATTTTGTGCATGTCATTGAACTGTTCCAGTTGTTTCTCACTCATCGGACCGGGGTTAGCATCAACGTCGCCGGACACCTTTAGAAGGAGGCCTACAATATCAACACAGTCAGAAACAGTTTCGCAAAACACTTGTGAGCACGGGAACACCAGTAAACACACGTCGCTTGTTTTTTTAGCGTTTAACGAGGGTACTGTACCAACCTGAACGAGCAGAAAGACGAAATGAGTGGTCCGCATGGTCAGGGTGATCCCGTGCTCACTCAAGGCTGCCAAGTGACTCCAGCCGTATATATAGTTGTCTCTAGGTGGCACCGCTGTTTTTGATGATGACGTAGATGCTGACGTGGTCCAGGCCATCTCGATGACCCTGCTCGGAGCATGATTTTCCAGAAGATGGGCCGCACATTCATGCCGTGGGTGGGCTTCATCACGATGGTTGCCGTACTCGTTCACCAGGACAGCGTTGTCACGGTCGGGCAGGAACGTTGGGGCCGAAAAATGGAGGCCAGCCGTAACCTGAACGAGCAGAAAGACGAAATGAGTGGTCCGCATGGTCAGGGTGATCCCGTGCTCACTCAAGGCTGCCAAGTGACTCCAGCCGTATATATAGTTGTCTCTAAGTGGCGCCGCTGTTTTTGATGATGACGTAGATGCTGACGTGGTCCAGGCCATCTCGATGACCCTGCTCGGAGCATGATTTTCCAGAAGATGGGCCGCACATTCATGCCGTGGGTGGGCTTCATCACGATGGTTGCCGTACTCGTTCACCAGGACAGCGTTGTCACGGTCGGGCAGGAACGTTGGGGCCAAAAAATGGAGGCGAGCGGTAACCTGAACGAGCAGAAAGACGAAATGAGTGGTCCGCATGGTCAGGGTGATCCCGTGCTCACTCCTTTGGAACGTTGGGGCCACACGCATCTGACTCATGGCTACCTGCTCCGTGGGGAGGATGCTCCTTTGTGTGAACAATGCGATAAACCTTTAAGTGTTATACATTTTCTTATTGAGTGCCCTTTCTACGAACGGGAACGCCAATCTCACCTTGCACAGTTGTACAGAAATCACACTTCCTTACACCCAATGTTGTTGTTGGGTGATGAACCATTCGTGACTTACAAGCAGGTTTTTAAGTTTTTAGATGCTATTGGTCTTCTACATCAATTGTGAATTTGAAAGTTTCTCACTCATGCCCATTGTCATTTGTGACATAATTCGGTTTTATGTCTCGTTTCTTTATTTTTAACCCTGACCACTATAGTCCTTTCTTCTCGCTTACCCTCAATGCAATAGTTTCCTTCTTTGGTGCTCTTTGGCCTCAGCAGCCCTTGCGCCATAGAAACCCAATCCAAACCAAACATTAGAGATATTACTCACCTTCATGGGACCTTGTGAGAACCACCCAAAGATAGTTTCTACAGCAGGAAGAGATGAGTTATTGTATTTGATATTTTCTTGTAATGATGTGCAAGTAATATTCTGAAACGATGAGGATGCTAATACCAGGATATGGCAGGTTGACCTTTATGTGAAGGTCAGCCAAGATTATGCCTTTCGATTGAAGACTTTGTATGAGCATGCCATCTGTTACGCAGGGGATTTCTCCGCGAATCTCCGGAACCTCCAATGCTTCGATGACAAGCTCGGCTCTGCTGTTGTGGCTCGTTAGCAGTATCTTGATGCGACAACACCGTATCTTCGTTCTTTATGTAGAGTCGCCGAATGCCAATTGTTTTCAGATCTTCGTCTAGTGGTCAGTAACGAAGGTTCTGAGAAAGTCTTTTTATAAAGGAACGTTCGCTTCCTTCGTCGATGAGCATTCGTAAGGTCGTTTGAATTTGGCTGTCATGTGCTTGCCACCACACTCCCCACAGGAAAGAGTCCTATGCTTCTACAATCCTTTAATCGTTGGAATTTTTTGCGCATCGAAAACGTTTTCATGAGGTTGTTTTTTACTGTCAGGGGTGCTGTGAACTTTTTTAAGAGTGCCTATCAAAGTTACCAAATATTGAGCGTTGTGTGTCAACCTTTTGAACGGCAGAGAGAGAGCGGGTGAAGAACTTCCTTTTAAACCGTGCGGAGAGTTGAAGGGCCTTCTCGTGATGGATGCTCTTTTTCTTTTAAACAACGTGCGGAGAGCTGAAGGAACTTCTCTCTTCAGGAAATTTCAGTGTCGATGAATGTGAAAAGTTTGGTGAGGTTGACTTCCTCCTCTCCTAGAGGTTTGTGAAAGTCCAAATGTGGGTTGTATCTCAACAAGAGGTTAGGAGGAAGCGCTCTATGTAGTACGTTGTGAAGAAGGGCTCAGTATGAGGTGGTATGTACTCCAAAACCTCGAAGATTCCTGATCTTCGTGTTGAAATTCTCATATAATGTCCTGAGGAAATTTGTGTCTTCGGATGATCTGATGGGTTCGATGTCTATAAGGTGAGAGACGTGGTCATTTACGATTACAGTATGTTGACCGAGCCTTTTCTCTACAAGCTCAAGGGAGACCTTGTAGTTGCTGTCAGTTACATAAATTCCTTTTAAAACTGCTTGGGCTTTGCCAACCAAGCATGTTTTAATTTATTCTAGCTGTCAACGGGAGAGGATCGGGTTGTTTATTTATTTATTTATTACATACTGCCCGCATTTTGATAGGCCCAAGCCGGTTTGGGGTACAGTAGATATTCAAATCATTATTAAACGGGGCTATCATAATTATTAGTAATTAACACATTCATAACTAACATTCAACGAAAAAAAAAACAAAAAACGTTCGTACAACATATGTTCAAAAGGGTTTATAACACAAGAGCAATATGGCAATACCTAAAATGTATGATCATCAAGGGCTTTATTAAAATTATGGGCTGGGAGTATATTGTAAGGTAGGTCGTTGCAATCTGATACGGTGCGTGACAAATATGAAAACTTGAAAATGTTGGTTTGAGTAAATATCGGTTGAAGAGAAAACTGATGGTGGTTCCTAGTGGCTCTGGAAGATAATGAGGTGAAATATGAACTAAGGTGGACACCCAGCTTATAATAAAGAAGATACAAGAAATTCAGCCTTGCAATCTTGCTACTGTGTTCTAGGGACATGATATTGTATTCCGCTATTAAGGAGGTGGGGAGTCAAGCCTCTCGTACTTTCCATAAACAAAACGAACCGCTCTCCTTTGAACCATCTCAAGTTTCGAAGCATCTTTTCTCGTGTTCGGATCCCAGATTATACTAAGATATTCTATTTTTGACCTTACCAAGGAGTTTTACGCTTTGAGTTTAATGGAGGTTGGAGCATTTCTTGAAGGACACATGCAAAGAAAAAAAACATTTTTTTTAAACGGCTTAGATGGAAAAAGAATGTCATAAAACGATTTTACAACGAAGAAAAAAAATTTTAGAGCTATATTTACGGCGCAATACGAATTTGTAGTTGGCGCCCGCGGGCACCGCGGAAAAGTGGCCCATATTTATCACGTGACTGGCCCTTATTTATCACGTGGTGCTTGCGCTCTTTCCAAAGCTTTCTATTGTCTTTGAAAGTTACTTATTTTCTTCATTTCTTTGTTGCACTTATTTTGTAACAAAATATTTTGACTTTTGGGAAACTTCAAGTATAAGAAAATCATCACTTCCGTTTTGACGCTTACGAAACCAAACAAAGTCCGCCATTTTTTCTGCTAAGGAGCGCGGAGCTGGCGGAGCGCGGTCGGCGCGGTGTTGTTTTTGACATGCCGGTTCAACGAAAGCGACGGCGCTGCTCGACGAAAGGCTGCAGTTCTCGTGATCGTGACCAGGAGGATTTCAGTAAACATGCGGTACCGGCGGACGAGCATTTGAGAGCGATCTGGCTAGAGGCGATCGGGCGTACGCCCGGCACGCCTGGCGAGAATATCCGGGTGTGCTCTCGTCACTTCGCCCCGGAGGCCTTCGAGCCACGCAGCGAGCGAACCCAACGCGTGACTTTAAAGCCAAATCGCATCTCGTCACTGGACAAATCTAAACGATTTGTCGAGTGACGAGACGGGCGACGAGAACCCGCTGTCGTGCGTCGAGGCAAACCGCATGAGAAGCGTATCGCTGGCCTCGGAGCTTTCCGCGGGGGGGTTCGCTGGTCTGCGAGGCGTGTCCTCGTAGGGGCAAAGCCCGAGCTGCCTGCTCCGGTCGACGAGTCTGCGCTTCAACTCAGGATCTATCGTAAAAGACGCGGAGCAGACTACCACCGCTTCCACCACCAGCACAACCAGCACACAAACCCAACAACCAACGTTGCCAATAACACAGCGCGCCCCGAAGTTGAACGGAAGTGGCACCTTGTTTAGCCGAGCAGCCAAGCCAATCCAAGCGGCTTACCTCTCCTCCCCGCGGAGCGCACAGGCGCGAGAGAGAAAAGTGGAAAGGAGGATCGTTACACCGCGCTTGACAAAAAATCATCTCGCGCCGTAAATATAGCTCTAAAAATTCTTTTTCTTCGTTGTAAAATCGTTTTATGACATCCTTTTTTCATCTAAGCCGTTTAAAAAAAAATATTTTTTTTCTTTGCATGTCTCCTTTAACTTGCGTCGTAGAGAACCTGATTTTTGAAACGCTGAGGAGCAGATATTTTGAATATGCTCGACCATCGTAGAGCGCTTTTTAGGATCACTCCAAATATTTGTATTTAATCACTTCGGTTACTGTAACATTATTTACTTGATATGTGAATTTCAACGGTTTAATTTTTTTGATCATGAGTAGGTGAGCAGTCTTCGCGGAAATCAGTTGCATTTCCTATTCATTACATCAATCGTCAACTAGAGTAAGAGAAGAATTAAGCATGTTTTGCTCATCGACAGAAAAAATGGTTTTAAACAAAACACAACCATCTGCAAATAAGCTGATATTGCCACGAGCGCAGCTGACCAATCAGGCAGCACGCTTGTGGCCTAACGGTTATCGCGCTTGCCTTCCATGCAAAAAGTCAAGACTCGATTCCAAGCCGCAGACACACGTTTTTGTTGACTCTGTAATGTGATGTTCTGGTAAATTCGAGAACTGTTTTGCTGATCCGAGGTTCGAAAGTTCCATGCGCGAACCTTCTATGACGATTGTTCCAGAAGCCCACACGCGTACAAAAGAGGCTCCGCGTGCATGCCGCAGTCAGTTCGCCCCAGCGCTCGATCCTGCTCTTACGCCGACTTCGACGCCCGCGACAATCTGTTTTTAGTTCTGTTTCCTTTTTTTTATTTTGGGCACAACTTCGCCACAATAAATGTTTAGTTTCTTCAGTTATTCGCCGCCTCATCATTTGTTATTGGTTACATTTTGGTGGAGGTGCGGGGTATTGCATTCTATGCCCGTTAAGCGTACCCCTCCGAAAACATCCCGGCCAAGAGACGTGCTCAGCCCCGGAAGGTTACCCTTCGCCGAAATTGCCAAAGCCCGAAGAAGCCGTCGTACCAGAGGTCCGTCCCCCCAATTGGGTCTCTTGCCCGAGAATCGGAGGAAGAAGATCCCGACCATGGCCACCCCGCCCGTCATCGTCCTGCCCGTTGCCCCGCGGACACCTGCTCCCTTTCTCGGTGAGATCTATGATGACGTCGAAGACTGAATCAACCGGTACGATGGCGTGGCCCGCCACAACGGGTAAAGTGACGAGCAGCGCCTGCACAACCTGTATTTATCGTTTGAAGGTACTGCAAGGAGCTGGTTCGAAAACCACGAAGCCTCCCTCACTCATGAGACCTTTGCAAGAATGAGATGACGCGTACCTTCGCCAGTCAACACCGAATGGAGAGGGCCGAAGTTCTGCGACAATTAAAGACCCAGGGACAAAATAAGAGCGTCACCACCTTCGTAGAAGACGTCCTACGCCTGAGTCCCGCACCGACCCCTATGGCCAGCGAGGAAAAGAAGCTGCGTGTCCTGATGAAGGGCGTAACGAGCGAAATCTTCGGGGACCTCGTTGGCCATCCTCCGACGACAGTAGATAAATTCGTCACAGAAGCCACGAACATGGAGCGGGCTTTGCAAGCACGGTTAAACCACTACAATCGACTCGCCGGCTCCCATGCTGCTTCAGCAATGGCATCGTCACCACTTGACTTGGGCAACCTCGGTGTCGACAACCTTTGCCAGATCATCTGCGACGTCGCTTGGGAGGAGATCAGGAAGCTGCTGTCCACTGCCGATCGCCCTGCCTCGCTCTCCCTGACCGACGTATTGCGAGAGGAGATGCAGCGAGCCTTTTAGCCATAGGCTCCCGTTGACCTGCAACCACCGGAACAACCGACGGTGAGCTACGCCAAAAACCCCAGAAGGCTACCCTTTCGGGGCTTTCGCTACGCCGCCATGGCCCGACGACCGCCACCTGCTCCTTATCAAGCTCCAGCGCCACGACGACGGGACGCACCAGCACAGCCGTATCCCCGACGTTTCGACTATCGACCTCAGTACGTCTGGCGAAAACAACCGGCGCCCAGGAGGACCGACGTGTGGCGAACGGCTGATCGACGCCAGCTGTGCTACCACTGCGGTGAAGCGGTCCACATCTACCGACGATGCTCCACCGCCAGCTGGGCCTACGAGGGTTTTCGCCCAATGACCCTCGTCCACGTCTCGGAGAGCGACCTCGGGACATCGAGGACTACCTCCACCGCTCTTCATCTCCTGAGTCGACTCTCCGCCGAGGATTCCGTTCACCGTCTCCCCGACGCTCGCCATCGGCCTTCCGCCGGTTTCGCCGAGACAGCCTGATCGCTTCCTGTTGGGAAAACTAGGCGCAGCAATGTCGGGAGATGGTGTTGCCGAAGACGAACGATGCCAAGATCCTACAAGATCGTCGGAGCACTCCCACTCTAACGCCGCGACGCCCCAAAACGACGTTTCTGCAAGAGTGCCGAATAACCTCAGCGTTATCATCGACGGCCACTACGCGACGGCACTTGTCGACACCGGGGCAGGCTATTCCGTTTTGATTGGGAGACTCTCTCGCCACCTTGAGAAAGTGACGACGTTGTGGGACGGACCGCGGATACGAACCACCGGCGGACATCTCATCACACCTGTCGGCAGGTGCACTGCTCGCGATGAGATCCACGGTGAAACCTGTCCTGTGAAGTTCGTCATTCTGCAAGACGTTCGAGGGACGTTATTCTCGGAGTGGACTTCTTGTGTGAATATGTCGCCGTCATTGCCCTTGTGGAGAACAAGCTGACGCTTCGGAAACCTGTTACATCGGCAGAAGATCTCAAAGCGACGTTAGCTGCAGTGCGAGTCCTCACCAGCCAGGTAAACCTGCCGCCGCTGTCAAGTGTCTTTGTGCCCGTCGGGACCGAAGAAGCCACCTGCGGTATATCACTGTTGGAAGGAAGCGTCCAACGTCTCCTTGGACGAGGGATTGGCATTGCAAGAGGCGTAACCGAGCTCCAGGACGGGCGTACCATAGCCCTTGTCACCAACTTCCGGCAAGAGTCGCAGCACCTTACAAAGCGTACAGCTGTGGGCTACGTCGAGGAAATTCAGGACTCAGCCGCGATCGCCGTGATCTCAGAAGAAGCCTCTCCAATGCAGCACAAAAGAACCACGCCGTCAGAGCTCAAAATCGACCCGTCCCTCCCAGCCCCACAACGACGACAACTCAGTGACCTTCTCGCCGAGTTCAGTGAGTGCTTCTCTACGTCGTAAAACGTGCGACAAACGACGGTTGCGAAACATCGAATTGTTACTGATGAGAACGCGCTTCCTGTTCATCGGCTGCCGTATCGTATCTCTGTGAAAGAGAGAGAAGTCATCTAAGCAGAAATGCTCGACGACGACATCGTCCAGCCCTCAAACAGTCCGTGAGCTTCACCGGTAGTTCTGGTGAAAAAGAGAGACGGTACTCTTCGGTTCCGTGTGGACTATCGTCGACTGAACGCCGTAACAAAAAAGGACGTCTACCCGATGCCACTCATCGACGACACTCTGGACCGGCTGCGCCACGAGCGATACTTTTCGTCAATGGACCTGAAGAGTGGCTACTGGCAGATTGAAGTCGACGAAAGGGATCGTTAGAAGACTGCCTTCGTCCCGCCAGACGGCCTGTACGAATTTAAAGTGATGCCGTTCGGACTGTGCACAGCACCGGCGACGTTCCAGCGCGTAATGGACACCATTCTTTCCGACTTGAAATGGCAAAGTTGAATAGTCTATCTCGACGACGTCGTGGTATTCGCAAGCGACATTGACGAGCACCTGAGACGTTTGCGAGCCATGGTACAGGCTGTTCAAAATGCTAGACTAACACTAACACTAACACTAAAAAATGTCGGTTCCCCGCAGGGGGCGCCTGCACCTTAGGTGAGTGGTGGGTGGAACTTGGTGAGTGGCGACACCACGGACCCTGAGCCAAAAGTGGTTGAGACCCACCCACGTCTGCCTGTGCGTGGCGTACCCATGTCCGGGGAAAAGGAAATCCTGGTGGTTGAGTCAAGCCCGAGGTAGTTTTGGACCCTTCGGGGCCCCCGGGTGAGGCAACACACCACTTTCGCCCCCGCTTCTCGTAGACAGGTATCCTGGCTTGGCCCGACCAGGATGATTCAGTCAGTCGCCTTTTCTTCTACTATCCCCTCCTTTCTTTCAACCTTGTCTTCTTATTTTCACTTTGCTTATTTCTCTTCCTTTCTTTTCACCTCATTCGGCGGCAAGGGCTAGCCTTGGGTGGCAATAAATGCTCTTGTCTTGAACCACACTTGGTTAAAGCGTCTTGGTAGTTCTGGTGGAGCCAACATACTCAGGCGAGCCCTGACTGTTATGAGGTGTTGCCTGTCCCCTTGTTGGGCTCCGTGGTAGATGGAACACCAAAGATGCTGAACTTTCTTTGCCTTCTATGGCGTCTTCTACCAAAACTCTTCAGGACAAGCGTTCAAGCGGCGCTATCCTGAACTAACCAAAGTAAAAGATGTTAAATCTGCAACCTTCACACGATTCTTTATATTCATTCTGAAGATGAACAGCGCGCTGTGGGAAAGATGTCTCCTTTCGTTGTAGCTAAAGTACTTGAGAAGTTGATTGGTTATAACTATAAAGCAAAGAAGATGCAGTCCAGTAATCTCCTTGTCAAAGTGAGCACTAAGGAACAAAGCAATGCACTCCAGAAACTGTTCCGCATCGTAGATGTCCAAGTAACAGCTGTTCTACACCGCACACTGAATACCATTCGAGGGGTGCTCTCCGAGGACGACCTCCTACACTCTAGTGAAGAGGAAATTCTCGAAGGCCTCCGACCAACAGGTGTCGTTGGTGTAAAGCGGATTGTTTTCAAACGAGATGGTGAGGAAGCTTCAAGCAAGCATGTTATTTTCACGTTCGAAGACGCACTCTCCGAGCATTCGTGAAGGCGGGATACCTTCACTGCCATGTCCGACCGTTAGTACCGACTCCGCTGCGGTGTTTTCGGTGCCAGCAGTTTGGTCGTGGCTCTCGGAGCTGCCGAGGCAAGAACATCTGCGCAAAGTGTGGAAGCAGTGATCACGATGCTGACATCTGCGAGAGTGAGGTGAAGTGTGCTAACTGAAGTGTACAGAGCGCGACACTGTTATCGCGAACCAGCGATCGCCGGTTTTTACAGTTTTTCTCTTTGAAACCAAGGGATGTTATCCAAGCTATTATTGCTACGGAAAGAGCTAATTTAGTTGCATAATGTAAGCGATAAAATTTCGTCCTCGCTAATACTATTTAGAAGTAAAATGCGAAAATGCGCCGGTGTCGTGTTCGCGCTAACTTTGTCGCGATGTGTACATCCCGCCTACTCGCGCGCATGTCTTACATGGAAACAGGAGAAACAGATCCTTTCATTGAGAGCCAAGGACAACCTTTCTTACCCCGAGGCCAAGAAGCGCTATTCCTTCTTGGCGAAGGGGGTTTTCCTCGAGGTGGTGCGAAGGCGACTTGTACCACCTTCCGAGCCTGGACCCTCCCAGGTTCTGTCTTGGAACCGGGATGCCGTCGCTCAGCCCCTCCCCTACCAAGAAACCAGAGGTGGCGGCGTGCCCTCCACCTCAAGGAGGTGACACTGGTGCCCGTCCCACCCATTGGGACAGGCTGTCAAATGACCTGACGGCCCTGGTTACTCGGTTGTCTCCTAGGAGGAAGGAGCGAGCTCATCGCCCCAAGCCTATCGAGGAGCCGTCCACGTGTAAGCAGCAGCAGGCCGCCCCCTGCTGCCTCCACCGTTTCACCTGAATTTGAGCAGATGGACGCAAGTGAGTCTCCTCCCATCCGTTTGGCTCCTCCTGATGACACAAAACTAAAGAAGTTATCCCAGAAGAAGCCGATTCCACGGGTAACTCCACCCAAGCCGCCTGAGGGCGTCTAGGCAGGACCCCCTTTTAATATTTGCACCATGAATAGCTACAGTTTTATGCAGTGGAACTGCCGAGGACTGCTTCACAACAGTGACGATGTGCACTTTTTTCTTGATGAGCTGCGAGCTCTACCGCTTGCTCTGCAAGAGACTCATCTCAATAGCACTCGTGCCAACATGTTTTGTCGGCACCATGTTTTATAAAAAGACCGTACATCATCTCATTCTTCGGGAGAGTTGCTGTTGTGGTACGAGGCAATATTGTGTGCATGGCAGTTCCTCTTCGCTCACCCCTGGAGGCTGTAGCAGTGCGCATTCTTGGAGATTGTCTCATCACTCTTGTCTCTCTCTAACTTCCACCAGATGTTCCGATTGACTTTTACGATTTGCAGGGCCTGCTGAACCAGCTGCCGAAGCCTTTTTTTAATCTTGGGAGATTTTAATGCACACAACCCCTATGGGGAAGTGCGTGGTTGGACAATCGTGGAAAAGTCGTTGAACTTTTTTTACTTTCATCTTCACTGTGCCTTTTAAACAGTAAACAACCAATATTTTATAGTGCGAGTCATAACACTTTCACATGTATAGAATTGTCTATATCATCGGCTACATTATTCACTTGTTTTTCATGGGAAGTTTTAGATGATCCTTTTGGCAGTAATCACCTTCCCATCGTCCTTGAAAGTCATATACCACTGCCCACTATTTTAAAACGAATTCCCCGATGGAAACTTGGTAAGGCCAATCGAAGACTCTTTCAAATGGAGGCCATACTTGACCCGTTAATGCTTGAGAGTATGACACCAGAGGAGTCTACTTTTTATGTTGCCGAGCAAATCATAAATGCGGCACAGCACTCTATTCCCAAGACATCCACACACTTCCCAAAACGGTGCAGGCTGTAGGGGACCCAGGAGTGCAGCTCAACTAGGCGAAACCAGAAGAAAACATGGGACACCTTTCGAAAGTATCCGATTCCGGAAAACTTGATGGAGAAAAGGAGAAAGGATAAGAAAGGCGAAGCTCGGTGGACTCGAAAGCAGCAAAACGGACATCCTGGTAGAAGTATGTCTCTTCCCTGAGCAGCGCTGCCTCCGCGAAAGAGGTGTGGGACCGCTACCAGTAAAATTAGGTGTGACTACCGTGGTTTCATTGTTCCTCCTCTTTTCGCTTCCGTCTCCTGTGTCGTTAAAGGACATAGGAAATGCCCCCGGCGTGCACTTTCAGGGTGTGTTTTTTTCCTATAACTACTATGCTGCTTTACGCTGTTCAAGAGGAATGCAGAATGTCAGCGACTGAAGTTATCAGGATGCAATTTCTGAACCTTACAACAAACTTTTTACGGCTTGTGAGCCAAAACTGGCTCTTGACACCAAGAAACAATCCCCACCAGGGCCCGATTTTATCCACTATAAAATGCTTTGTCGGCTCTGCCCGGAATCGTTTGCACAGTTGCTTTAATTCTTTAGCCGCCTCTGGGAAGACGCCCTACTTTCCCTTACGCACGGAAGTGTGCACATGTCGTACCCTTCCTGAAACGGGAAAGGACCCCTCATATTCATCAAGGTTGGCCCCCAATTGCACTCACTAGCTGCCAGGGTAAGACATATGAGACACTCATTAGTAGGCGACTTGTATATTCTCTTCAAACTAACAATATTTTTGGATAGGAATGAGTGTGGTTTCCTGACAGGGTCGGTCCACCTGGATCATCCTGGTACGCCTTGAAACCTTAATTCGTGAAGCATTTGTAAACAGGAAGCACTGTGTTTCTGTATTTTTTTAATTCAGAGAGAGCGTACGTCACTACTTGGAGTCATGGCATTCTTCAGGATCCCCTTACCTATGGAGTACGAGGTCGTATGCTCTGTTGCCTTAAAGCTTTCTTGACGGGACGAGCTTTTCAGGTTCGGTTAGGCACCACCTTGTCCGATATCCTTGTACAAGAAAAATGGGTCCCGCAGGGAGGTGTCCTTAGTTTCACACTGTTTTCCATTACGATCAATACGATTGCTAAAGTGATACCACGTTTTATTGCATATTCGCTCTAAGTCGACGACCTGCAGATCTCTCCTTCCTCTTGAAATCCTTGTAGTTGTGAGCGCTAGCTGCAGCTAGCAATAAATAAAATCAGCAAATGGGCAGATGAAAGCAGACTCTGGTTTTCAGCTGAGAAAACTGTGTGCGTACCCTTCTCTCTCCGGCGTGGGATATCGCTAGATCGCTTCTTAGAAATAAACCGAACTCCTATAGCCGTTAAAGCTGAACATAAGTTCTTGGGCATCATTTTCGACAAAAAGTTAAATTTTAACTCCCATTTACAGCAACTAAAACAGAAGTGCTTAAAATCCCTAAATATTCTCAAAGCTTTGTGTCACAAAATATGGGGTTCAGACAGAGAGGTTTTGCTACGCTTGTATAACTCTCTAATACGTGATCCCGTCTTGACTACGGTGCTTTAGGTATTACCTCAGTGCTACTATCCTCGCTGAAAATGCTGGGCCCCGTGCACCACCTTGGCTTGCGGCTCGCCACGGGCGTCTTCCGTACGTCTTTTGTGCTTAGCTTGTATGTGGAATATCACGAGATGTCCCTTGCCAAGCGTCGGCAGCATTTAGGCCTGAGTTATGCTTCCCGGATTACGTCTGACCTCGACCATCCAATCTTTACTACTTTGCAGCGATCTCGGTACGCCCGTCTCTTCGAGAACAAGCCAAGGACGGTGAGACCTTTTAGTTTTTCGTGTGGCAGTGATCAGGACTCTGTTGAACTGGACCTTCATAGAATAGAACTCCTTAAGTAGCCTCTACGTATTGCACCTTGGGAGCTGCTTCCAGTTTTTTTTTTTGTGAGTGGGCGTTTACACGGTTCAGCAAACATAGCCTTTGCCGAACCGTGTAACATAACAAGAGTTTGTCGAGCCACAAAAAAAATACAGTAACTATGTTCACTTTTATACTGATGATTCCAAGAGCTCCTCCTCTGTAGGAACTGCCGTTTACTCTGACGAATTCACAAAGGCCCTAGTGACTCGAAAGCATGGCTAGTATTTTCACCCCAGAGCTTTATGGCGTACTGATGGCTGTTGAATACATTATGGCAAGCAAAACTATGAAAGTTGTTCTCTTTGTGGGTCCACATAGTGTTGTTTCAGCTCTTCGCTCAGTAAAAGATACCAAAAATAAGCTTGCCCAATTAGTGCGATTTAAAATCAATAGTTCCTTAGTTCCTGGCCATGATATAAAGTTTTGCAGGATCCCCAGTCATGCTGGAATTTCGGGCAATGAAAAAGCAGACCAGTTTGCTACCTCCACAAAAAATCTCACGGTGATCTCTAGTGGCCTACCCTGCAAAGATGTGAAACCCCTCATTAAAACAGCACTCCTCCGAGCGTGACAGTATCAATGAGACCAAGGAAGTGAAAATAAGCTCCATGTTGTAAAACCGGGTTTAGGATTGTGGGAAAGTGCATCTCATGAGAACCGCTTTATCGAGGTTCTCCGCTGCCGCCTTAGAATTGGACACAGTTTCGTGACACATGGGTCTCCCCTTGGTGGAGGAGACGCTCCAGTCTGTGAGCATTGCGGAGAATCACTAACGGTCCTTCATATTCTATGGCTCTGTTCAGGTCTCGAGCAGAGCCGAAGTGTTTGCTTTCTGGAATTTTTCGCATACAATATTCGTTTCCATCTTGCACTCTTAGTGGGTGCGCATCCAATCATTTCCTTCAATCGTGTCATTACATACTTGAAAAAAAAGTGTTTTTTACGTTGATTTTAACTTCTGTATCTCACTTTCATCTTCTGCCAATACCAAAACCTCCTTTGTTCCAGATCGGATTTTACAGTAAACCTTCCAAGACTACTACTCTGAGCAACATTATTACACCTGTTTGCCGCAGTATGGCCTTCGTCGCTTTTGCGCCAGTAAACCAACAATACAACCGAAAGGTCGGTTCGCTTACGGCAAGCTCAAATTCCTGGGCAATGTTGTGAGTGCTCAGGGTGTAACTTCAGATCATGTGAAGACATTCGCTGTTGCCGAATTTCCGAAGACATCAGACAAGAAATCCGAAAGAAGATTTCTCGGGCTGTGTGCTTACTACAGACGTTTCGTTCGCGATTTTGCCAAGATATCTGCACCGCTCACGCATCTGACGAAGGACGACGTGAACTTCCAGTGGGGGGAGGAGCAAGAACAAGCGTTCAACGAACTGAAGGAAAGACTTCAGTTTTTTCATTTACTTACAAAAAAAACCTGCTTCGCCGTGAGGCATTATTGCAGGGGGTGGGTTTCATGCAAACACTTTGTTTTAGAACACAAGAACACAAGTCGGCGCGGTACTCGTCCAAAGACAAGACGGAGCAGAGAGGGTGATCGCTTACGCAAGCCGGACACTGTCCAAGGCAGAGGTAAATGACTCAACGACCGACAAAGAATGTCTCGCTCTCATCTGGGTGTTAACCAAGTTCCGCCCATACCTGTACGGGATCTCGTTCCGCGTTGTCACCGGCCACCACGCTCTGTTGGATCGCCAACCTCATGGACCCGTCAGAACAATTGCGACGTTAATTTTTTGGGGAATTCCAAGTTTCTCAAGAATATATTTTACAACTTTACATTTCTTTGAGGCGCTTATTGACCAGGGAATCTCTTAATGCCCAGCGGAAATTGGTAAAAGTGGTTATTGTTCGGAATCAACTTTCGCAGCAAACACGTTTGCGATGCATTTGAAATTATTTCTCGCTTTTCCACCGCTGACTTACCTTTGACAAGCCCGGACATCAGAGGCGGTGAAATTTTGTCCTGTAATTTGATAACTGAGTGTGAATTCATGAAGGATATTCGAAATTTAAAGCCAAAATTATTTGGGGGTACAAATGGGATCCCGGTTTTTATGCTGAAAGGCTGTGCGAATGTGATTTGTCCCGTTTTGTTTTTCATTTTAACTTATCTATGAAAACGGGTATCTTCCCAAGAATGTGGAAGAGGCCTGTTATTAATATTGTTTATTATTTCGGTTGACAGAAATCAAGTGATTAATTATCGACCTGTGTCACAACTTTGCACAATATCAAGCTTTTTTTTAAAATTATATTACATCATTGTCTAAACGTGTATTTTTTGCCGAACAACTGTACCTGAACAGCACGAATTTTGAAAGGTCGTTCGGTGAAGGAATTTGTGTTCTTTCCTGGATGATGGTTTCCCCGTATTACATAGCCGAAAACAGGTAGACGTAGCCTGGTTTGACATGACGGTGCCATTCGATCACGTAAATAACTTTCTTCTGTTGACCAACTTGAATATATATGGTTTATGCACCAGGTAGTGCAATCTTTTTTAGGGATATTTATCTAAACGCGAGAACTTGGTGTGTGTGTCTAGTTGCCTATCTAATAATTTCCTGGCTACGTCGGGTGTTCCATGGAAAAGCGGTCAGGGTCGTCTTCTGTTTTAATTGTTTGTATTGTATCTAACTTTGTGCATAATACATTCAAACATCCTCTCATTTGCCGATGGCATAAAATTGTATTGACTAGCAAATGCTGATGAAGACTGTTTATGTTGAAAGTGATGCATGCTGTATTTCTCTGTCGAATCTTCTTGCATTAAACAAATCGAAAACAAAGTTTTTTTTTCATCACCAAACATGAGGTTTTGCAATTCTGTTCTGCTTTAAACACTACTGTTACAGCCGTGTGTTTCTGATTAGAGATATGTATGTATATTTAACACTGAAATGTTTCTCAATCATCACGTTACAAATACTGTCAACTTGTTTTCGTTAATGTCATAACGCGTATGCGGAGAAATTTTAAAAACCCACTATTTTTAATGTTATTTATCTCTTTTGTGTGAGCCGCCTTGAGCTTTCTTAAGTTTTATGATACAGTAATACTGAGTATTGAATATTGAACGAGTTCAAAAAAGTTTATACTAGTCTTTTATGATCGCAACCTACGACGCAAGGCATTTTATTACTATGGAAGAATATGTAAACTGATTGACGTACAGTCTTTGTGTAATGAACGGGTGATAAGTGATATGTTGTTAATAAGATTGTTAGTGCTGCTGTTTATTACTCAGCGCTACTGAACTGTATATTTTTACGCCTTTTTGAAATGTATCGCCGTGTACACTCATTGTATTTCTCTTCTGCTTTACAGAACAGTAATCTCATTACACGTCTGCAACTGATTTTCAATAAGTTCAGATCAGACCTAGATAAATTTGATATTTGCATATTTCAATGCGAACACAAATTTATAAAGTGCATTAACTTTCTTTCATTTTGGCTTGTCAACATTTGTTCTTGTGATGTAATTTTTAATCGTTTTTACGTAACACACCACTAACAAGGCGCATAGCTGTTTATGTTGCACTGAAAATAAAGCAAATTAATTCATGTTTCACGAACATGTAAAACAAGTGCAAAAAAATATAGGTTCCCGCAAGTATATTGTTTCTTCTATGACAAAAGCGTTTTAGTGATCACAACGATAAGATACACAATAAAGTGTTAATTGTGGTAACATAAAGTAATAACTGGCACGCGGTGAGTTGAAATCATCTGCTCAGAAGTAAGAGAGGACGAGTCATAAGATCAAATGCCGATATGATGGAAACAAATTTGTGTTTCTTACGCATACATATTCTTACGGAGCTCAGACACGCAATCATATACTTTGTTAGTGCACATGGGCCAGTATAAAAATCAGGATCTTTTTTTTTATAATTATAACTTTTTTACTTTTTTGGCGAACATATCACGCCATGAAAAGCTATATACAAAAATGAGCCGCTATCTTACTGGAAGAGTGCTCTAATAACCCTTGGTAGTTAGGTGAATACGTATTTCTAGGAAGGCTCTTATCTTTAAATTAATAGTGCATACTTGACTATTAGCTTCGGGTAATGGCGAACGATAAACATTTTTTTTTAAACTTTATTCTTTATTGCAACACCTACTTGGAAAAATAAGTATCGAAACTGACAAAAAAAAAAAAAACCTATTAATGTGGCCAGGCGAGTGCTGGCAAAATTACTTTAATGTTGCACTTAGATTACATTACTAATTACTCTGCCTGAAGCGGCTAAAATGCAATTGAATTACATTACGAATTACCACGGCGAAAAGTAAATAATTTGCAATTATAAAATTACTTTAAAAAGTAATAAAATATCTTCCAAATAGTTTTTATTTATTTCGCTATACGAAGTGAAGCAATAGTTTTTTTCTACCAATAATTTTATTTACAGTATTGATAAAGAAGTACAGGCAACCGGTATACAAAACGTTTGCCTGCTTTGTTTTTCTCTCTCCGATATTGATTCATGAATAAAACAAGGAATAAATGGTTAGCATCTCCCTCATCCTTCCCTCGAGACTAAAATATAAAGAGCCTCCCAGCAAACACCTGGTAGTAGTTCTAAACTTTTTTCGTCATTTTCAACTAATCCTTTCTTGAAAGGTACATACTGATCAGTGAAGCGATTGCGGAGTCTGTTCGTAATATTTGGGAGTGGAATCCGCTCCAGGGCTAGTGACCGGCTCTGCTAAGGCCTCTATCACTTTCATGACGCTGTTATACAATCGGAGGTGACTTCTAATTTTATTGTTTCAACCTTTACATCAGAATTGTTCGCTAGATCGCAACATTTGCTCACAAAGGAGAAATCAGCTTGTTTCCTCTACATCACGTCTTTTCGAAAAAAACAAAAAAACAAAAAAACCTGGCAATGCAAAACGAGGATAAAGTAGAGTCTGCGGAAGGGTGCTTTTACCTCTGGCCTCTACAAGAGACAAGACTAGGCAGAGCTTTGCCTTGCGCCTCCTTACCACAATGGACCTCAAAAAAAAAAAGGAAAAAGGGTTGTGTCTTTTCTTTAGCAGCAATTTCCTGTTCAGTTTTTTTTATTTTTATATTTTATAAGTACGTTACCATTGTGTTTCCGAGTGCTCGCGCTTGAGCTGTTGTACACCTCCAATCAAAATGTTTATGTTCTGCAAGTTGTGCATATCCATGAGTAATTATATACACTACAAAATTACCTAAACGATAAAGCAATGAATTACTAAAACTGTCAATACTAATTAAATTACTGCAACTACATAACATTAGTTACATCTCTGCCCCTCCGGCCTGGGCGAACAAATGAGTTACAGAAGCAAGAAGAGGAATTTACAAACAACCCAAAGTAATGAAATCGATCTCATTCATAAACAAGCGTTAGTCTTTCATAGTTTAGCCACCGCAAAAAATAAACATGAAAAGGTTGATAATTTCCCTTCTACGAGAACATCAAACAGAGGTTTTCGTTTCGAAAGATATCAGTACCAAGACAATATTGGTATCATTTGAAAAAAAAAAAAAAATCACGAACGATCGAGAATTAGAGGGTGTGGATAGTGCCGCCACTAATACAGGACAATACGTACAAGCAGAAGCATTTGATTGTGTTAGGATCGCGTGCCCCTGCCATTCTTTGCGTTGCATCATTTGTGAGATAAAGTATGTACTGCGTGGTTCAGTCCACCCTTGATTTGCTTGGATCAATTTCTACTATCGTTGTTTAAAAAAATGAGACGTTTACAATCCCCTGCAATGCCGAATTAGAGCGCAGCTCTTGAGGAGGAGGAGTGGAGTATACGGAGGCGAGGGTATGTCCTCTCCTGCTCGCCTCCCATTTAGGGAAAACTTTTCCTGCTGAATTTAGCGAGGAAAGTTTCCCGCTAAATTTAGCTGGGAATTTTTTCCGCAATATTTAGTGGGGAAACTTTTCCGCTAAATTTAGCGGGGAATCTCTTCCGCTAAACTTAGCGGGGAAAGTTTTCCGTTGAATTTAGTGGAAAAAGTTTTGCAATAAATTTAGCGGGGAAATGCTTTTCGCTAAATTTAGCGGGGAAATATTTTTCGCTAAATTCATGGGGAATTTTTTTTGCTAAATTTGGCGGGGAAATTTTTTCCGCTATATTTAGCGGGCAATTTTTTTTTCCGCTAAATTTGGCGGGAAATTTTTCCTCGCTAAATTTAGCAGGGAAAAGTTTCCGCTAATTATAGCGGGGAAATTTTTCCGCTAAATTTAGCGGAGAAATTTTTCAGCTAAATTTAGCCGAGAAAATTTTCCGCAAAATTTAGAGGGAGAAAATTACCCATAATGCACCGTGCGGTTACGCCGACGCCGACGCCAATCAAGCCGGAAACGGGCGCCTGAGAGCCGCGCTCTAAAAAAAAAAAATAAATTGATTTCTTCACGGATAAAGTTTGTCATTTAGGAAAACGTAATATGTGAGTATTAGAGTTAGTTCAGTGCTCGCAATTGTGTAAACTAAGCTTTCAGACTCGCTTGTGTGTAGTGCAAACGTCTGCTAAACCAAAATGTCTTAAATTTCGCCGTTGGTAAAGCACACAAATGCCAGACGAAGAAAGCTAAAATGGTGCTACTAAATGTTTTAATCGTGGAAGATTGGTATAGTTTTTTTTTGTTTTTATTGGGAG
Organism: Ixodes persulcatus; assembly: GCA_013358835.2. NCBI lineage: Eukaryota > Metazoa > Arthropoda > Arachnida > Ixodida > Ixodidae > Ixodes > Ixodes persulcatus. The sequence goes on along the minus strand of JABSTQ010004467.1, from coordinate 14,130 downwards.
AGGACTATTCTAAACATTAAACATAATTATACTTGAAACATTGTTAAACGAATGCAGCTATGACTGGGACTGGATCGGCCGAAACAATTGACTGGTGTATGTAATTCGCTTTTTATTTTAATCGTTGTTTTTAAGAAAAAAGAACTTCGCTTGTCGTAACAAAAAATATTTAAACTCCCTCTCCATCTCGTGTTGCATTATACACTTTCTTTTAGCTGTCTGATCGCCGCCTGCACTCTACAAACTCTGCACTAGACAGCACGAGCACGTCATCGGTGTTTTTTTGCGTTTCACCCAGATGATCTACTGGGGAGCACGGAGATTTACCCCTCAGATTAATGAACCGAATAACTTTTCTCTAAAATAATTGTCTTTCAAGATTAAGACAAGAACAAACAAAAAATCTCCAATACCTGGTTTTTATTATCTTTGTGTGATTTTGTAGGTAGCGTTTAGGTCAATTGGGTCTTGAATCAATTTTGGAAAATTAACTTTTTAATTAATCGTATTGTTTAATTATCTACTTCAAGGAAATCATCGAAAATCACTATATCAGTCATTTAAAAAAGATTTCAAGCGCGTGCTTTGTTTATATGTGGAAAAACTAGGGCACAAAAAGACTCGGACAGGACAGGAAGGGAACAACGACAGACAAGCGCTGTGTTCCATTCCAGACGTGTTCCGTTCCTGCCATTGTCCTCGTTTTCTTTGTGGGCTATTTTTATTATGTTCAACCAGTACCTACTCATATAGCTTACCACCATACTACACTTGGTTTATAAGCGTGTCTAAAATAGTCCAACGTCAAAGAGCCAGAGCGGTTTTTCGCTTTCGTTGCATCAGCAGTGAGCATGTAGCACCAGCGACAACAACTGTGCATCCCACGCTTCCTGTTAGTCGAAAATCTTCACACATTGACCTTAGACGTATAACTTTTTTTACTGGAGTGTATATATAAATCCTTCTACGGAATTTTTCTTTTAGCTGCGTCACCATCTGCGTAAGTAAACAGTGCGCTGCTGACGTCAAAAATGAAATGTGGAAGAAAAAAGCTGCATGCTGCAATTTCTTTCACTTTTTTTCTGTTAGTAACCGCTGTTTTTTTTTTTCTGTTGCTTTTATAGAAACCTGAAGTGACTTCGATGCGGATTATTTGTTGAACAGAAAAATTGGGCACATGCATAGGAGTAACTATTTTCATACGGCCATAACTCTTCGAGAACACTTCTGTTCGTATTCTGTTTTCTGATATATATTAAGTAGACAACGACAGAAAAACCACTGTGACTAAGTTATCTTGATTTTTCCTTCCAAACTGATGTCCCTATTGGAAAATGTTGATGATGGAAAGATGATGGAAAAAGCCTCATACAAGCGTAACCGTAATATGGGACATCCTATACCAGCGAAAAAGCGGCCCCAGTATAGTGGATTAAAGCGGAACGATACAGGTATGCAGAACCATACAAGCATGTCGTAATATGGGACATCCTATACCGGCGAGGTGGATCTTGTAGGAACCATGTAGGCGGATGAAACCATACAAGCGTGTCGTAATATGGGACATCCTATACCAGCGTAGTGGATCTCGTTGGAACCATTAGGCGGATGGAACCATACAAGCACAACGTAATATGGGGCATCCTATACCAGCCAAAAAGCGATACCAGAATGATGGAGCCATATGGCTCCACCATGCTGGTATCGCCTTTTCACTCTTATACAGGGCGATTTTTTAAGCTTTACATATTTGTTTAAAAAGGTTGTGAAAGCTACATTAATGTGGTTTGTGCAGGTGAATTATACGTCCAGGGGTACGTAGTATAGGGGCCTAATCGTAACAATTAGTCGGATAATAAATACAATTTTTTAGTTACTTTTTAATTAGTGAAAATGAACATATGGTTTCAATTAGAAATTTGCCGAGTCATTGAAAACGACTAAATAAACTCTTTTTAGAAGGATATAATTCAGGTGTACCAGTTTACGCATTCTGTAAAAACGCTTTATTTGTATCAGTTTCTAGGTTTCGGTTTCTTATCAGAGCGCATCTCTGCACCTACGGTCCTGTTCCCCAGGGGTTTAGTCGCGCAACACACGTGCGCCCTGCTTCCCTCCATTCTACGAGGAAGGCGAGGAGGTGGCTTCGCATTGCAGCCACTGGTCAGCAGTATCGCAGGTGCAAAGATGAGCTCTGATAAAAAAAACAAAATCTTTAAATGCGTCCAAATTAAGCCTTTTTTTTAGAATGCCGTAAAACGCTGCTCCCGTCTTATATATTCATGAAAAGGGTTGATTTATTGTTTTTTGACGATGCTTAGCAACTTTGTAATTGGAATTATGGGCTTATTTTCACTAATTAAACATTTAACGAACATAATATACTCAAAGGGAAGCTAGAGTGGTTTTGTATTATAGGAAACACATTTAAATCTTCATTTGACATCCAGAATCTCAAATATCAAAATTATTTGGTAATTTGGTGAACCGAGGCTGCATAGAATAATTTTTTAAGTATCACTGGAGGCACTCTTTACCGGAGAGCGACATCACAAAAGGAGCTTTCGAAATCTCTGCTCATGCATCTTCAGCGCTAATCAAAGCTATGCATGCACACACTATTTTTAAAAAGGGGAAAAAAAGACTTCACAACTGGTGCCAGTACGGGAGAGTACACCTAGAAAGCTTTCAATTGGACGCGCGGCCCTCAAGTGACACATGCTTGGCAGCCGAAAAATCCCCTTACGACGCCACTACTGGTCAGTTGTTTTTGTGTTTTCTCACATTTTGTTATATCTTTGGAGAAAACGAACGTGATTATTAGATTCACGGGATAAAACTACACTAGAATCAGCCTCCATCTAGTTTTCTGAAAGAAGTCTTGCACTTCCCTTTATTAAGCCGACTCATCATTACAATTATAATTACAATACAAAGGACACCCTATAGCATGTCCCCTAATACGATACGACTGTATGGTTCCTTCCCCGCTTGCATCCTTCGGGAGAGACTCGCAGACATCCAGCGTGCATTGGAATGCTGGATGTCAGCGAGTCTCTACATCAGCATTGGTTTGAAACAAGCATGATGTTTGCACACAAATAAGCTCATTTCCGAGGTTCTCCAGGAGCACTAAAAGCAGTGGCGAAATGTAGTGACGTGGTAAATTCAGTAGCAAGTATTTATTTCTAGAAGAATTGCATGCAGCAAAGCTGAACTTTGCTCAAAAGATGATAATTATAAATTCAATACTGAACAAAGGTGTCCCTTGAGCTCTCAGGCCAAACTCCCACTCTTGCCACTCAGGAGTTCCTAGCTTGTGCGTAGAGGATCAGCTCAACCCAGATTTGTGCTGCGGGTGCACCTGCGATATAAAAATTGAATAAACATGAGATTAAAAATAAAAGAAGTTTACAATTCTTTGTAATGCGAAATTAGAACGAAGATCTTGAGGAGCAGGATGGGAGAGTATGCCACTCCTTCCCCTCCCTTCCTCCTCGTCTGCTCCCTCCCATTTAGCGGGAAATTTTCATAAATTTAACAGGAAAATTATCTCACTAAATTTAGCAGAGAAATTGATGTCACGTGACCTCAACACCAATTCAGTTTTCCCCCTAAATGTAGCGGGAAAAATGACGTCACATGACTTTGTGTCACATTATCCAGAAACAAATACAGTTTGTCCAATAGATTTAGCTGAAAAATTATGTCAAATGATATCTACATTAATTCAATTTCCTGCCAAGTTTAGTGGGGCAGTTCTGCCGATGGCAACGCCGTGGAACGGGCACCTAAGACCTGCGCCCTAAAAAACTGAATGCCTCACACAAAATAAAGTGATAATTAGAGATAAGACAAAAAAAGAGAATCTAAGATACCGCTTTAATATCATTTCTTTTGTCCGTTCTCAAATATTTTGATTTCAAGAAATGTTTATCTCTTTATTCATACCCAAAGAACACCTCCCAGTTTCAGCATGAATGCAATAAATCAATGCAGACTAGACCTTGTAAACCGCAATGCACATGAAAATGAATGGTTGCCACAAAGTCTTGCATGGGTCGGTGGCTCAGATTTCTAAATACATTTGTAATGAGGAACATTCTTGAATAGAACTTAGGCTTTGAATTTGACAGTTTAAATATCCATGAGGAACACTATACGTCACTGATTTTTTGTGACATATCCGAAATGGCGCAGCACCGTCATCCTTGCATACCTAAAAGAGTTTGCATTTTTTTAGCATGGCATGTGCTATTCTGATACCCATACAGCCCTCTTTAACAAAATTTTGTCTATAGAGCTCTTTCTGTGTTCTTAACTCGCACGACAGATTTGGTAGCTTGAATTCTCACTCGGCATCAACACTTCTATATATTGATGTAATAGTGAAAGACAAGATGTATTGGCTTGAGTACGGCTCGACAAGCACAAATGTGAAAAAAAATTACTGTCGAAAACTCAAATGTCAAAATAAAAATATTAGGTAGAATGTGGATACAATTATAGATATGGTAATAAATAAAGTTAGCACATTCAATATGAAGAATATGTGTTAGACGTACATTCAAAGTAACCTGTTGCATCTATATTCAAGCAAATTATTTCAGAGTACCAAGCGCTACAGTCTCGAGAGGGAGTTCCGTGAATGATTCTACCGAAAATGAGTGGACGGAAAAAGCAGTTTGATCTGCGACAATGAGCGTTACATAAGGAGGTGACATGCAATTGTTACCGTTACAGTGCCGACCGTTTGAAACTGTCAGCCGCGTCATTCGGTGAGCTCCCTCCGTACATTACAGGGTTTGGCTCTCTCGAATGCTTTGCAAGAATGCTGATGAACTGGAAATATCTACCATAGTTCTAGAAAAACTATTTCCAAAATCTTATCTCAGCATCGTAAAGAATATAAAAAGTTTCTAGAGACAAGCTTAGTGCAAGAGTTCAATAAAATAGTTTGTTCTATGAAACCATCTTGCCGTAGTAAACATATAAAGTTCCCCAGCTAGAGCTAGTCATTTTGGATGATTGTGCCCACTGCACCACATACAAATTTAATTTGCGACCTACAATATTTAATGGCTCAACCAACTCTGAATAAGTGGAACACTTGACATTAAAGATTGGTCTCACCATGACTCTCTGCAAACATCCACATACTAATTTCCCTAACCTTTGTATTTCAAGAAGACATTTGGTGCGAGCTGTTTAAAACACCATAACACTTTTTAACACTAAAAGAAAGCCTGTAGTGGGCCACGACTTAAAGGACACATGCAAAGAAAAAAAACATTTTTTTTAAACAGCTTAGATGGAAAAAGGATATCATAAAACGATTTTACAACGAAGAAAAAAAATTTTTAGAGCTATATTTACGGCGCTATCGAATTTGTAGTTGGCGCCCGCGGGCGCCGCGGAAAAGTGGCCCTTATTTATCACGTGACGGGCCCATATTTGTCACGTGGTGCTCGCGCTCTTTCGGAAGCTTCCTATGGCCTCTAAAAGTAACTTATTCATCTTTGTTTGAAGTATAACAAAAAACTAAGATGAATAAGTAACTTTTAGAGCCAAAAGGAAACTCCTGAAAAAGCGCAAGCAGACGTGATCGACCTGTGCGCCGGTCAGATGACGGCGGCGGCGCCCCGAACCAGACGAACTTCTGCGGCGGCGGCGACGGCGGCGTGGAGAAACGCGTTGAAGCGGCGTTCGCACAACGCTCAGCGTGCGGCGGCGGCGTCGCTTTACGGCTCGGCGACGCAGGGCGGCGGCGCGCGGGCCTACCACGTGACCAGCGGCGGCTCCAGCGGGCGCCAACTACAAATTCGTATAGCGCCGTAAATATAGCTCTAAAAATTTTTTTTCTTCGTTGTAAAATCGTTTTATGATATCCTTTTTCCATCTAAGCTGTTTAAAAAAAATGTTTTTTTTCTTTGCATGTGTCCTTTAAGCAGTTTTCACTTCATTATGAAGAGCAATTACACATATGTGAGCCTTCAATATAGACCTGCACTGAATTGTTTTCTTAAGTAGAACGTGCTATGCTCTGTTCACTATATAAATCTTTGCAAACCTGACAATGTGCAAGTTCCTGTTTTTTTTATATTTCACATCTCCCAACTGCTGGGCACGATAGGTACATAAGATTGATGACACCAACGTAACACAGTGATTTTTAAAAAAATTTGTTTGGGTATAGCACGAGCGAAGCCATTTGCGGGAAGTTATTTTTGTGACACCGTTGAACTTACATCAGCGGGCTTTAGGTTCACATGTTAATCATGTCTGCAGACTCCTTTTTGTAATTGGAACTCCATCCAACCTAAGATTTGAATATGCCTTTTGCATTTTAGGCTTAGTAGTGCTTTTGCTGTTTCACTCAAGGAACAGGTAAAAAGAATGCTTATTTCGAGTGGCATACCTAACACCTGGTGGCACGAAGACTCCCCTGTCGTGACGCTAATCAAGTCACAGGCAGAGAGATACTGCGATGCTCTTGTTGCCGGGATTACCTCCCCCCCTGGGTCCTGGCCAGACGACAGAAGATTGAGTCCAAGCTTGTGGCCACTAGGATCTCCAGACCTTGAGGCACCCAGGTAGCTGAAAATATAAACAAATCACAATCAAGTACTTGGCAGAGATACATTACAATGAATGGCATATTCTTTCGTGATCAGCACATAGATCCTTTAATTTCTACACTTTGTACTTGTACTTACAAAAAAACTGCTCCTTTACTACCACAGCCATAGTCTCCGCCGAGGACAAGGCCATGCAGGCCTTGAAATGATGGAATTAAGGCAAATGATAAAACGCATTCGTTTAACCCTCTTTCACCCCAACCTGAAAGATTTGTCGAATATTCATATTCAATCGTAAAGACTATAAAAAAATACTACTACATCAATGCACAGCCGTATACTGGGAGAGTTTACAATACAATACAATACAATACAATTTTTATGTTTCGTCAAAGTGAATTTCGCTCAACGCCCATATAAGCCGATGAGGCTTGTGCGTGGGCGTTTGGCCAGTGGGTGTGGCGACGAAGGCGCTCGAGAGGCGGGAAGGGGGGAGAGCGCCGAAGGAGCGAGAGAGAAAGAAGGCAGCAAAGAGACGACCGCCATTTTGACGCAACGCTGTCGGCGCGGAGCACTGTTGAGGCTATGCGTTGTCTGCTACGGGCTTATTTCTTTTTCGCCTGACTCAAAGTTTGCGTTCGAACGTGGAAGAACCAATTCGTTAGCTTTTAAAGCCACCGAGGAATAACATTATATCATTTTGTTGCGAGAGCCTGATAATAAAAGTAGAGGACCAAAATTTGTATGCCTATCCCATGCATTCCGCCAGGCGAATGAATGAAAATGGCTGCCCTCCCCCTCAGCTGGCAACAGTCAAGAGTTCACGCGCCTGCGCTCACGCCTCTCGCTCTGCGCCGTGGGCTGATTGGCTCACTCGGGAGGGGGACATTACAGCGGCGAGATCATAGACTGGCCATACTCACCCCATATATGGCTCTGCTGGAATGGAAAGATTTTTCTACCCTCATGTTCAACGAGTGTCGACTGGGGATACCAGTTCATACACTAACTGAGAATGAGGGTAGAGTGTACCAACAAAGGGCAGGCGTCCGGATAGAAAGATTTTAGTTGGCGCACCAAGAGGCTAACCGATAAAAATGGGTACTACTCTGAGCAAAATGCCAAAAAAGCGCCGATCTCGACTTAGCACTAACAGCAGCACACAGTATCTATTATACTGACTAAAGGGTACTCAAACTAAATATTCTTCTCGGCTTGCATTTTAGGAAAATCTCTGAATTTACAAGAACTATTAAGACAACTGCTAAAAAAAGCAATGGCAAAATCAGCAATTGAATTTGCCTGCTCTCCAGTAGCACATCTATGGCAGGTAGACCTGCAGAATGAGCAAGCAGTCTAGAAAAACGGGGTATACCTTATGTATCTTTTTTTTTCGTGCTGCAGAGCAAGTGCTGAAAGGAGGTTTCACGGCATCCATTTTTCACAAACAAATTTCTTGCAATCAGTTGAGAACAAGCTTGAGCAGTGAACTTGTCCTTGACACTGGCATAACGTTTTAGTGTTGCCCGTGGAGACTGAAATAAATTTGTAAATAAAAACAAGGAAGACCAACTTTCATAAAAAAAAAATCTGTCACTTTAGCAAAGAAAAGTTATCTTTGACACAAATATGTGGGATACAGTTTTACAGCGTCTGTTAGTGTGCTTAACCGATGTTGAGGCAAATCGGCGACAATGAAAAGAAAACGCCCGAGTAGCATTAAGGAAAAGACAGAAAGGATGCATACCTACAAAAAAAAATTAGAACGACCACGGGCAGGAAGTTCTGGTGAGGCTCTTGGAGTGACTCCCTGCAATGGGCCTGCACAGACCACAGAACAAGATCGGTCAGAGCTTGCAGTCATAAGGTGCTTCATACGATGAAGTTCCAGAAGCAGCTGCAATTGGAAGCAAAGTGCATTTCCTTTCTCTGCAGAACGGAGAGTTTAATAGATAGCATGCATTCATTAAGTGATATAGTCATGAATGCATCGACTTTTCAATGCAGCACTATATCACCGAATTGTTAACCGTGCCGGGCAACACTAAAAACCGGAAGCATTATTCCAAACTATCTCAGCTTAAAGTTAACCACGGCAGAAGCTTCAAGCCATCCTTAAAAATTCAGTGCGGAAAGCAAGCCATGTGACCTTGTAGTTGGACTCCATGGTACGTCGAGCTTATAATCATGTGTCACGCTGTTTTTGCTGCAATGGCTTGTAGTGTCAAAAGTGGTCCACCTTAAAGAGGTACAAAGTATAGACGTTTGTAAGTGGGGCCCTGGCCTAGCATTCACCTACATTGCGAGGTAGGACGTTCCAACCGGGATGTTTGCTGCCTGTAACCACACGACCAGCTTGTGCCTAGCGATTGTTCGAGCTGATATATTATACTGATATATTATCCATACTGATATATTAACTAAATGCAAAACAATTACCTGGCAGGCATTATATTTTTAAACAGGCTGGGTCGACTCCTCATTTAGTCGAAGAAGTCGATGCGTAATAGGACAATACGAACAAAATTATGGGTTAGAATTCCTTTCGCACCCCCAAAATGATGTGTTTTTGAAGGTAAGATAAACAAGGTACTTGATTTAGAAAGTGCCTCAGCTGTACAAATGCATATGCACTAAGGGCACTCGCCAAGCCTATTCTCCTCAGCTCTGTCCAGGTTAAGCCGAGTTAGAGTATGGGAGTATACGCTCACTGACAGAATGATAAAGGCAGGGAGAGGTCTTAGTTGTTCTGCCACCAGCCCCCCCTGCTACCTTCGATGACGTTTCAGCGTCTCATGAGCCTCGAGTGAGCACGTCCATTCAAAGCGGGGTGAAAAGTAGAAGCGCGTGCTGGAGGAAGCCCAGCCATTCTGTTTTTGACATCGGCTATACTACATACTTTTAGTATGACATATTTTTAAGTGAGTAAATGTATTGCAAATATGCAGTCCACCTTTGACCATAATACAGAATTTTGATAAGGATAACAACAGTCTATGCGTATTGCCATCCACCATTTTCCGAAAAAGTGCTCCTGCCTATCGGAACATCTACACTTTGGTGCGCGAGTGGTTTCAGGACTGAGAGGCTAGAAAACAAAGCGCTCGCAAGGCTTGCCTGGCCCTTTCAACCATGCGGGTACATTCGTCGCAAATACCCGATTTCTAGCAAAAATTTTTTAGAATGAGCAAATCCTGTCCACGCCCGAGGTAGACCACTGAATCGTGATTCCCCCATATTGTGCGAATCCTCCTTTAAACTGCGGTACAACCTGCAAATGAACTCTGTTGTGCTGCGGCACGCGTCCATGCTGCCTGCTACAGAGGAAAACCACTGTTTGTGTTGAAGACGACATCCCACAACGTACAGGCTACAACGTTTAATGAACCAAGATAAAATTCATATCATTCAATAGACACAGATAGGCTCACAAAGGGACGACACCATGATTGTTGTTGTTGGTTTTACTCTTGCCTACGAACAAAAGTGACCTCCTCTTTTCTCCAATGTACAGCAAACCCCTTCTCTTTGTAGCCCCTATTTCTTCTCAAATTGGTCACAGAGGACATAATCGCGGCCACTAAATTTCGCAAAATTAAAGGCCGCAAAAATTAAGGGCTCGCCAACATTAAAGGGTTTATAGTACTTCCGTGTATCACATGATGTCAACATTTCAAGGAGGCTGAAGGTATTGGTTTAAAAAAATTGGCCTATGCAAAAAAAAAAAAACCGCCCTTCTCCAGGTTAGGCACGCGAGGTTCTTTTGCACTCCCTATAAGGTGGCAGATTTGTTTCGGCAGAGCTTTTGGTAAAACGCAGTCTCAAAACTAGATATACTTGGCGTCAACTATTTTGTGTTGCATTGTAAAGGCTAGAGTAGCTTCTACAGTGCTTCAGCTCAGCACTTTTGCGAGAGCATGTGGTTTAGTGTTGCATCTCATTTGCATGGTCTAGAGAAACTAGAGCTGACAAAGTTGGGAGCATTCCGGAATAACAAAACGCCGACTATAGAAGCATTGAGAGATGCGCACATGCGAACTGTGCATTTCTTAAAAGTGGATTCGAGCAAAGGTAAAAACAATATGTGTACTTACGGCGGCCGTACTTGCCAACCTCAAGCATGATAACTTGTCCCTCGGTAGCACCATCCAGTAAGAAGCACCAGCAACACGACTCCTGGATTGAATGACGACCCGCCTCAGGTCTTGGAAGAAGATCCGAAACACTGCTTTAGGCCAGATGTTGTACCTGGTGGGGCAAGGGCTAAAAGTAGAAATTAACAAATTTATTTCAAGTGATACATTCCTATAGCATAAACTCTAGGATAGCAGGATTTTTGAAGTCAGTGATGTGTTTTAATTAAACACAGAAATGGTTGGTTTATATGATGAACCAGCAGCCCCCGTTTTGCATAAGTGTAACGCAGTGTCTAACGTTAGGTCCGACGGAACCCGAAATAAAAATTAAAGTTACCGTATTTATTTGAATATAAGTCGACCTTTTTCTTTTTTTTTTCGGAAATCGTGACCAAAGAATTTCAACCTACCTGCAAATTGTCGCCGCAAAGCGGCGTAAGCGCAGCGCGGCGTATAGCTTAACGCGCGCCCCCGTTATTCACTAAAACATCGATTCGCTCAAATGTCGCTGTTCGCTAAAACGTCATTCACTCATGTGATATGGACCTGTCATAGGGGTAGGCAGAGCTCTGAATCAACAATCGCGACGCGAGAGCCGAGTGCGCTGTGATTTGGCCGCCCCCGCTCGCTCCGTTGGCTCGCACTGTAGCGTATGCTTTCGAGTGCCGATTATTTGACCAAGATACAGCACGCCGCTTTGTCGCCGCGAATCATTTGTCCGAATGCCTGCGAAACCGTAACACCGTTTGGCACATCCAACGCTGCGGCGCCTGGCAACTGCACGCAGCGGCGCGCAGTTGTCAGCACTTGAAAAAGGTTGTTTGCAACAACCGCTTAGCAGATAGATTAAGAAGGCATACCATAAGCGCATACAAGCCGCTACGTTGGGCCACCGGTGCTTGCGAAGGGCTCGCGCCGCAGCGCGCAGCTGTCAGGCGCCGCAGCGTTGCATATGCCTCAGCTTCGCAAACATTCGGACAAATGGTTCGCGGCGACAAAGCAGTGTGCTGTATGTTGGTCAAGTAAGCGGCACTCGAAGGCATACGTTACAGTGCGAGTCAACGGAGCGAGCGCGGGCGGTCAATTCACAGCGCACTCGGCTCTGGCGTCGCGATTGTTGATTCAGAGCTCTGCCTACCCCTATGACATGTTCGCGGGTGTTCATAAACGGTTCCTCTCGACTGCACGCGGGTCAAACTGAACCAAAGTGAACAGCTAACAGCGCGATAGGAATCGGTAGCAACGATAGTACTCACAGGTAGGTCGGCACTCCCGTCGAAAAAGGACAAAATAAAGACACAAATAATATATATATATATATACAAGAAATATCGCGCGCATAAGAGAAAAGAAGCACTTAGAAGCAATAAAAAATACACTTGAACACATAAAAATAGGTAATGGAATCGAAAAACAGAGGATTAAGAGGAGGCAAGCGACAAGGCAATGCGATCTCAAGGCAGGGCGGCCAGGCGAGTGACAGTCTCTCCGACAATTCCTCGCGCGCGGGCCGGGGCGCTTGGGAAAATAGCAAATCGTCTATTACTCTAGCTCAAAATTGTCACGAACACTTGGCACACATGTTTACACTGAAGCGCACCAAACATGATTTAAAAGTAGAACGAAAACGGGACGAGATTCACTTACCGCTTCACGGAAACACAAGACACCTTCGGATCCTAAGCCTAACGGGCGAACCACGAAGTCTCCGGCGATCGGACGAGGCAAACCAGCCGCGTTGCACTGACCCAGGCTGACCACGCCTGGTTGAACTATGAGAGGCGCCGTCGAGTTGAGAACCAGAGTCGCGCCAGAAAAGGACCGCAAAACATCTGTCTTGCGAAACGTAAAGCGAGCCGACGACCCTCCCGCCGCTGCACCTTCACCTTCTCCGCGACGATGGGCAAGCGGGCAAGCCGAAGCCGGGAAACTAGGCGAGCCGGGGAGCCGCGGCAGCCACTGGGCGGAAGCTTTACATTTCGGTTTCGCTTTTCGCCGACGCCGGATATCAGTTCCGGGGTGGTGGGTTTGCGGATGCTTGCGGCGGTTGCGACGACGGAGCCACGAAAAGACGACGAGTTGGCCGAGTACGAGTGACGGTCCATGGGTACGAACAACGGGCAGTTTGCCGCTGTCGATCGGTGATGCGCTCGGCTTGGTGTCACGATCGGTCTGTTGCCGTGCACGGGCTTTGCTATGCGGCACGGTTGGTGCGGCTGTCGAATACTTGTGGAGCACATTATTCGAGACAGTCGCCCTAAGACGTCGCCGTGAAGAGTTGACCGAGGAATTTGTGTGAGCTCATGCGTCGGTCTATGTTCCGTTTCGACATGTAGGGTATATGTAACGATACCGGTGGTAAATGTTGGACGTTTTTGTTGGAAGATGGCGGTCGCCTTTCTGCATGTATGATTTTGTGATACCGGTGGTCTTGTGGTATAAGCGTTTGTTGGAAAGATGCCGGACGCCTACGTCATCGGACGCAAAATCATACCAGCTTCGCCAGCTTCACCGAATCATATCGGCAAGAAACTGGCTGCCAGTATAGAACGAGGCGTAGCCATACCGGGGCCGGTATCTTCAGTTATGCAAAACGCCAAACCAAACTAGCTGCATCCACAATAACAAGGAATTATGTTGGCATCATACCAGAACCGTACAAGCCGCAGGTATGTTTCTTGTACGTTTTTCCAATAGGGTAGGCCAATTTTTTTAAACCAATACCTTCCGCCTCCTTGAAATGTTGACATCATGTTATACACGGAAGTACTATAAACCCTGTAATGTTGGCGAGCCCTTAATTTTCGCGGCCTTTAATTTTGCGAAATTTAGTGGCTGCGATTATGTCCTCTGTGACCAATTTGAGAAGAAATAGGGACTACAAAGAGAAGGGGTTTGCTGTACATTGGAGAAAAGAGGAGGTCACTTTGTTCGTAGGCAAGAGTAAAACCAACAACAAGAATCATGGTGTCGTCCCTTTGTGAGCCTATCTGTGTCTATTGAATGATATGAATTTTATCTTGGTTCATTAAACGTTGTAGCCTGTACGTTGTGGGATGTCGTCTTCAACACAAACAGTGGTTTTCCTCTGTAGCAGGCAGCATGGACGCGTGCCGCAGCACAACAGAGTTCATTTGCAGGTTGTACCTCAGTTTAAAGGAGGATTCGCACAATATGGGAAAATCACGATTCACTGGTCTACCTCGGGCGTGGACAGGATTTGCTCATTCTAAAAATTTTTGCTAGAAATCGGGGATTTGCGACGAATGTACCCGCATGGTTGAAAGGACCAGGCAAGCCTTGCGAGCGCTTTGTTTTCTAGCCTCTCAGTTCTGAAACCACTCGCGCACCAAAGTGTAGATGTTCCGATAGGCAGGAGCACTTTTTTTGGAAAATGGTGGATGGCAATACGCATA
>JABSTQ010004466.1:0-14172 GCA_013358835.2 Ixodes persulcatus | reverse complement strand
AGGAGTGCTTCGCTTTGTTTTTTTGTGTTTACCTCCACAAGGAGGTCTCCAGAGTACAATTTTTTTGCCTTGTAGGAAAACCCTACAAGGTGCTCTAGAACTTTGGCTACAATGAAAGGCGACATCTTCGCAACTGGCTTCTGTTCATCAAGAGAGTGAACAACAAAAAACTTTGTAAGGATTCTATCTCGGGATCTTTGTCAATGGTTTTGTGTTCAAGGCAGCGCCTTTTAAGGGCGTGCCCTGAACGGGGTTTAGAGGAGTGGGGCGCCATAGGAGGGCAAAGAGTGTTCAGAATCCGCGGTGCACCGCCCACCACCGAGCCCAACAAGGGGTTAGGTAACGCACCATAACAAGAAGGGCTTGGCTGGAGACGTTACGCTAACAGTGCTGCCGGGAAACTATACCCAAGTGTGGGTCAAGACAGAGGTCTATTGCCACCCAAGGTTAGCCCTTGCCGCCAAAGAGGGGTGAAAAAGGAGTAAGAGAAATGAGAGAGAAGAAAAGGAAACAGGAAAGGTAAAGGTGAAAGATTGGAGGGGATAGTAGAAGAAAAGGCGACTAGACTGAATCATCCTGGCCGGGCCTTACCAGGACTCCCGTCTACGAGAAGCGGGGGCCGAAGTGGTGTATTGCCTCACCCGGGGGGCCCCGAAGGGTCCAAACCTACCCCGGGTTCGGCTCAACCACCAGGATGCCCTTTTCCCCGGACACGGGCTCGCCACGCACAGCCAGACGTGGGTGGGTTTTAGCCACTTTTTACTCAGGGTCTGTGGAGTCGCCAATGTGGCTGGGGTCCGTGGTGACGCTACTCACCAAGCACCTAGCACCTAAGGTGCAGGCGCCCCCTGCGGAGCTCGGGGTCCGGGGAGACGCCACTCTCCAAACACCTGCTTTCACAGGTGCCCCCTGCGGGGCATGGACAGATCGAAAAATAGAAACAAGCGCGAAATCAAAGAAGCCTTCCACATGGCCTCAGGGAAGCACGGCACGTGTGTTAGTGATCCATCCATTGCACTGAACGAAAAGGAAATTGAACTGCTGAGACACCACATAGCATAACGAGGCGGACACCAGCACCAGCTTCAAGGTCCCCTCTCACACCACAAAAAACGAACATTTATCAGAAAAAGGAAAAAACACCACAACAATCGCAAGTCCACACATTTTTATGAAGACATTTATCATTATTTCATAGTTTTCGTTCTTTTCCAAACTCACGCGTGGGGAAACTCATGCGTTGAAAGGAGAAAAAATAAAAGAATAAACAGTAATTAGTCTGCGCCCATTCGTGTTCGTCGTGTTTCTCCTCATCTCCATGTAAATCATCCTTTTCCTTTCAATTTTTGGTCACGCGTTTAACTTCGCAGCACAGCACGTCTATCAATGTACAACCAACTAGCCCAAGCCCAAGTCCAAGCTTTATTAATCACAAACCACCTTAGTCACGCATTCGGTGTATTTTGTTACATGGTTTTTTTTTAGCACGCTACTAACTTTCTTTTTGACATCATGGAGCATATTTTTGGAAGTTTTCACGGGGCTGAGAATACTACATTAACCCTGTGTCTATAACTGCCATCTTTTTTTTTTAAATTGTGGGACACTTTGTGCAAATATGGCATCACCTGCACTGGCATCTTGTCTTTCTTTTCACGACATTTATCGACGCCTTCACGTTTAATTTTCTGTAGTAGGCTTTCGCACACACTTGTCTCTAAGCTCTTCGGGTCACCGGCACTCGTCAAGCGTGTTTAGGCGATTGGGATCGACAGTTTGACGATGATTCGTGTTTCATTCAATCAGTTGGAAGTCGGCGTCTGTCCGTGACGTACGTGTGTCTTTTTTCGTCCTGTTTTGTTCGCGCCTTTCAACCTTTTGATCGATATAAACCAACTAGCCCCAACCAAAGTTTTATTGCGTCACCATTATATTTTGCATTTTTCTAAATGGAATTTTCGCTTTTGTCCTTATCAGCTAACAAAGCATTCAGCATTCAGCAAACACATTTTTTGTGTGGTTCTATTGCAAGTCTGTTTTAGCGACTGGCAATACCCAAAGTATGATAGATGGCGGAAGGTGTGAAGTGATGTTTATAGACTAGATATAAATGTTTAATTTATAAGTTAGGGTATTGATGAAGAATGCAACTATATTGAAAAGGGGTGGCTCTCTGGCCTATGCAGTACATGTATTTTTAGGTTCTTGGACACAAGCAGTACCAAGATGCATTTTGTCACACACATTTAAAGAACGATAATAGGAGCTTAAAAAAGGTGTTCTTATAATACCCAGAAAATATTGTATTTTTACCTTTCAAACTTCAGGATGTTTAATCTGAGCCGCATTTTTTATGTTACACTGGCAGCATAATAACACCGTTTCCCTTATGCCATAGGTACCCGTCCCGGCAACTGTATTGGGTTGCAGCTGAGAGGCTCCCTCCTGGCAGATAAGATTGGGAGTGGCAACGGCTTGGAAAGCATCAGACTTCTGCAGTGGTCTTCTCATGGCATTGGGGGAATCGGTGGCCGAGTGATTCTGCTTCTGACGCTCGACGTAAACAGTCGCAGAATGGCTGGCTCCTCCGGAGCTGCGATAACGGCCCTAGGCGGCCGTGGTTTTTTTGTCAGATGACGGTGCGTCTTCCATCGGGGATTACAAGGTTGTTCTGCCGCCCATCCCAACTGGGGCGGCCTGTCTGAACTCTGTTTTGCTGCATTGTGACATCAAGGGAGGCTCGTACAAGATTGAAGAGTTCAAGGAAGAACTGAAACGGTGTGCTGTTCTCAGCGACACCGCGGCCCTTGGGGCCTTTCAAATGAATCACGTCTGGTTGGCTACGTTACGAACGCCCGAGGCCAAGGCGCGACTTCTGAACGCCAAAGAACTCAAGCGCGGAGCCCTCGGGACCGCGGGAGAATAACGTCTTGCTCCGCGCACGGGCTCGTTCAGACTCAACTTCTCCAAAAAGTCACGCCGACATTCCGAAGGGAGGCCGGACCTCTCTCTCTCCCTCGGTGTCGCCGACATGATCCTGACAATGTTATTTCCCCAATTACCCCGGCGGCAAGGGCAACAACCCGTTCCCGACCTGGGAACGAAGACCTCGTTTACTTCCCACGCCTCCGCAGGGGGCACCTGTGAAAGCAGGTGTTTGGAGAGTGGCGTCTCCACGGACCCCGAGCTCCGCAGGGGGCGCCTGCACCTTAGGTGCTAGGTGCTTGGTGAGTAGCGTCACCACGGACCCCAGCCACGTGGGCCACCATACCCGCACGCAGGGGGCACCTACTTTATAGTAGGTGCCTGGTGAGTGGCGTCACTACGAACCCCGAGCCATGTGGGTTCGCCCACCCACGCCTGGCTGTGCGTGGCTTAACCCGTGTCCGGGGAAAAGGGGACCCTGGTGGTTGAGCTGAGCCCGGGGTTTGTTTGGACCCTTCGGGGCCCCCCGGGTGAGGCTATACACCGCTTCGGCCCCTGCTTCTCGTAGACGGGTGTCCTGGCTTGGCCCGACCAGGATGATTCAGTCAGTCGCCTCTTCTACTCTCTTCTTCCTCCTTTTACTTTTCCTTCCACCTCTTTCCCTTTTCTTCTACACTCTCTTCCTTCCTTTTTCACCTTCTTAGGCGGCAAGGGTCAACCTTGAGTGGAAACAGGTCCTGTCCCTGCAACCACACTAGGGTATAGTGCCCGGGCAGCACTGGTAGAGTAATTGTGTCAGCCAAGCCTTTCTTGTTATGGCACATTACCTACCCCCTTGTTGGGCTCCGTGGTGGGCGGTGCACCCGGGCACTGAATCTTTCTCCCATCTTTATGGGTTCTCGAACTAAACCTCCCTCTGATCGGGCCCTGAAAAGGGTCCGCACCGAAGTTCCTATAAGAGACACAACTTCATCTGCTCCTACATTCCCCAAATTTTTGGTTGTTCACTCAGAAGATGATATACACTATCCAAGATGTCCCCCTTTCTTGTTGCGAAAGTACTAGAAAGTGTGGTTGGGAAGAACTTCAAAGCCAAAAAGATGCCCTCAGGCGATCTACTCGTGGAAGTTGAATCCAGACAGCAGAGTACTGCACTCCTTGCTTTGAACTCTGTGTCTGATCACAAAGTGACTGTTTCACCCCATCGTACGCTTAATACTATTCAGGGCGTCATCTCCGAAGACGACCTCATTGAGGCCTTCGATACTGAAATACTTGAAGGGCTCTCCGACCAAGGAGTTGTAGCTGTGAGGCGCATCTCCCTGCATCGGGATGGTCAAGAATGGAAGACCAAACACATAGTCTTAACATTTGAAGCCACCACACTTCCTGAGGCTGTTAGGGCTGGCTATCTCCACTGCAGGGTAAGGCCCTATGTGCCTAATCCTCGAAGGTGTTTTAAATGCCAGAGGTTTGGCCACGGCTCTCAGAACTGCTGTGGTAAGGCCACTTGTGCCAAGTGTGGGAAAAATGACCATTCTGCAGACTCTTGCTCCAATGAAGCCCATTGTGTGAACTGTAGTGATCCCCACCCAGCGTATTCTCGAGCTTGCAAGACATGCAAAGAAGAGAAAGAAGTGCTTACCTTGAAGGTCAAAGAAAACCTCTCCTACCCGGAAGCGCGCCGTCGCTTTGCGTTCTTGCGCAAGGGCGGCTATGCCCAAGTGGTGCTGCGGGGACCTGCACCACTGATGGTAGCAGTGGCCACTCAGACGTCCTTTCTGGACTATAGGAGGCCACTGCAGTCCCCCACGCCCCAGCTGAAGATTCAGCTTCCGGGGCATGCAATCTCGGCTGGTCGGTCTACGGACCCTCCAAGCCAGAGTGCGAACCCTCGCGCTCCAACAGGGCAACAGCCTGTATCTTCTCAGGCTGTTTCCCAAACCCAGGATGGGCCGGTGGCTGCCGCAACCGTCCCTCCTCCGCGATCTCCTTCCAGGGAGAAGGGTCGACACTCTCGCCCACACTCCCTGGAGAGAGCATCTTCGAAGGAGCGGTATGTCCCTCGTGCCGCTCCTGCAGCGCCAAAGGGGCAGGAACGGGTGAACTCGGGCGACACCCCGCCCAGCACCTCCTCTGCCCCTTTGGCGGGGTCTGGTCATGGACGGGGCATGGCTCCCCATTCTCTGAGCCTGCCCAAACCTGCAGCAAAGGCCTCGCTCCAGGAAGCAGAGGCTATGGATGAGGGAACAGAAGTCTCCACCCATGCATCTGAGCAAGACGACATGGAGTGGCAGACTTCTAAAAATAAACACAAAGCAAAAAACCTGTAATCCCTCCAAAGTGATGTTGTACATTATTTTTGCCCTGCGCGGCAGAGTTGACGTTTTTACTTTTACTTTTACTTGTACCTTACTACTTGTACTGATTTACTAAGCTTTTAACTTTGTTTTAGAATAATGGCTAAATTTACACTTATGCAGTGGAATTGCCGCGGGCTTTTTTGTAATTATGATGATGTCACTTTTTTATTAGACGAACACCACCCTGTTGCCTTCTGTCTGCAGGAGACGCATCTTAAAGAAACTATTTCAAATGTACTGCGCCATTATCAAGTGTTTAGAAAAGATAGGTTGCACTCCTCTGTGGCGTCTGGTCGTGCTGCTTTGGTTGCCCAGCGCACAACCCCATCTGCCGAAGTGGCCCTATACACCACTCTCGAGGCTGTGGCTGCCCGGATACTGCTAGACCGGGTGATTACTGTTTGTTCAGTGTACATATCACCGGGATACCAGCTGCAGTACGAAGAGCTAGAGGATCTTGTTAGTCAGCTCCCGGCTCCATACTTAATTTTAGGCGATTTTAATGCACACAACCCATTGTGGGGGAGTGGCAGACGGGATGCTAGAGGAGCACTTGTTGAACGTTTTCTTCTTTCCACGGGATTGTGCTTACTTAACACTAAAGAAGCCACACACTTTAGTTCAGCGACCAGGACTTTTACTTCCATCGACCTTTCTATCTGGCATCCTTCACTATACTCACTGTTTTCATGGAGGGTCATCCCAAACCCATATGGAAGTGACCACTTTTCAATTATTTTAGAGTTTAACAGTCCTCCTGCTGGTCTTCAAATGCGTACCCCTCGTTGGAAGTTTGAGAGGGCTGACTGGGCAACATTTACAGACTCTTCAGTTTTAGCTTGTTCATCACTTGATGATCTTTCCATCGATGATGTCACTCTGCATATCACTCGACACATATTACAGGCTGCAATCCTCGCCATTCCCATGACGTCCTCGCATCTTCCAAAAAGGCCAAAGGCGTGGTGGAATAAAGACTGCCGCCAGGCAAAAAAGGAACAGAATCGTGCATGGGGTATCTTTAGGCGTTACCCTACTCCAAGTAATCTGATTGGTTTTAAAAGAAAAAGGGCACAGGCAAGATTTATTCGAAGGCAAGCCAAGCGGCAAAGCTTTAGAGGATATGCCTCTTCAATTAATAGCAGTGCATCTATAAAGGAAGTTTGGGACCGCGTGCATAAAATTGAGGGTTCCTACGGCGCTTTCTCTGTCCCACTCTTGTGCCGAAACGGAATATGTCCTGCAAGCCTTGACGAACAGGCTGACATTCTTGGTGAGCACTTCGAATTTGTTTCTAGTTCCGAACACTATACGCAATCATTTAGGCAGCATAAGCTACATGTAGAAAAAAAGATTGTGCCTACGACCGGTGGCTTGCAAGAGCCATATAACTCTCTTTTCATGCTGCACGAACTGCAGATGGCTCTTGATTCGTCCAGACAGACTGCCCCTGGACCGGACGGTATTCACTACCAAATGCTTCAGCACCTCCATTCATCTACTCTAGAGCTCATCTTGTATCTTTTCAACCGAGTTTGGGTCGAGGGTCTTTTCCCATTGTCCTGGAAGGCTGCCGTCATTTTCCCCCTTCTAAAGCCAGGAAAAGATCCTGCCTGTGCCTCCAGCTTCAGGCCTATAGCACTGACTAGCTGTCTTTCGAAGACATTAGAAAGAATGATTAACAGAAGGCTGATGTTTTATTCGGAGAGAAATAATCTTCTTGACAGGTACCAATGTGGCTTTCGTTCAGGACGATCCACGGTCGACCACCTAGTTCGCTTTGAGACTGTAGTCCGAGAGGCATTTGTAAATAAGCAGCATTGTGTCTCTGTCTTTTTTGACTTGGAAAAGGCATTTGATACAGCCTGGCACCATGGCATACTGCAGGATCTGTTTAGCCTTGGTGTGCAGGGCGAATGTTAAGTGCCATTCAGAGTTATCTCCAAAACCGGACTTTTCGCGTGAAGCTTGGGACAACTTTTTCTAGAGAATTTTCGCAGCAAAATGGAGTTCCTCAAGGTGGTGTACTTAGCGTCACTCTTTTTATTGTGAAGATGAATTCAATTGTCCGCGCAATAGCTCCGTCTGTTCAGTACTCGCTGTACGTCGATGATCTGCAGATTTCTGTATCGTCTTGTAATCCATCCATATGTGAACGTCGGCTCCAGCTCACAATCAACAACTTGGTCAAATGGGCTGATGTCAACGGTTTTAAATTTTCTCCTGAGAAGACCGTCTGTGTGAGTTTCTCTCGTCGCCGCGGAGTTTTGGACGAACCTTCTTTGACTATGTATGATGTTCCTATCCCTGTGAAAACTGAACACAAGTTTTTAGGTCTTATATTTGATTCCAAATTGACTTTTGTTCCGCATGTCAAGAGCCTGAAGATGAAGTGTTTTAAATCACTTAATATACTTAAGGTCCTGTCGCATGTGTCCTGGGGTGCTGACCGTCTTTGTCTCTTACGTATCTATCGGTCGGTCGTTCGATCCCGACTTGATTACGGTTGTATTGTGCATGGCTCTGCCCGGACATCGGTTCTCAAAATGCTGGACCCTGTTCATCATCAGGGGCTGCGGCTTGATACCGGGGCTTTTCGCACATCTCCTGTCCTCAGCCTATACGCAGAAGCAAACGAGCTTTCTCTGGAGAAAAGAAGATATGAACTGGGCTTCACATATTTTATGCGAATTAGATCGGTTCCTAACCATCCAACCTTACACTGCATGGAACAAATACGCTATGAGCGAACTTTCAGTAACAAGCCTTCAGTTGTTCCACTTCTTGCCATGAGGGTTCGCAATTCTGCAGAGTCTGTAGGACTGGACGTGTTGCCTCCAGTTGTACAGTGCATGAGTTCGGCAGCCCCTTGGGATCTAGTTCCCATTCAGTGCGAACTGGAGCTAACAAAATACAACAAAAAAGACACTCCTTGTGATGTCCTGAGGCAAGAATTCCTTGAACTCCAAGACCAGTATCACGGCTTTACAAGTTTCTACACTGATGGTAGTAAAACTAATTCCTCTGTGGGCTGCGTAGTGATTGGGCCTGGGATGCAGCTTGTCCGGAGAATTAATGACAGTGCCTGTAGTCTTACGGCAGAGCTTTATGGCTTACTCCTCGCCACAGACAAGATCCTCAAACAAAAGCTTCACAAGTCAATTGTTTACACCGACTCACTTAGTGCTTTACGAGCTCTTGCCAGAGTGGGAGATGATCGCAATCCACTTGTAATAGAAATAAGGAACAGGCTAATTTCAGCCACAAAACAGAAGAAGAAAATAATATTATGCTGGGTTCCTTCACATGTCGGAATTGCCGGAAATGAGGATGCTGACAGAGCAGCAAGTACTGCTAAGGATCGAGAAGTCGACCTGTGGAAAATACCTTACAGAGATTATAGACATGTTCTGAAATTTTCCATAAGACGCAAGTGGCAAGAGGAATGGGACCGAGAAATAAACAATAAGTTGCACGCAGTAAAACCACTACTTCAGAAATGGGAGAGTGCACGACACCGCGAGCGTTTTTATGAGGTGGTTTTGTGCCGACTGCGAATTGGTCATACCCGTCTTACCCATGGGCGTCTTTTGCGTGGGGAGGATGCTCCGGAGTGTGAACACTGCCACATTCCGTTAAGCATTCTGCCTATCTTACTTGTATGCCCTTTGTATGATCAGGAACGCCACAGACACTTTGCAAAGGTCTACCAAGAGCATACGCCATTACACCTCGCCCTTTTACTCAGCGATGAGCCGTTGATTCCACACAAGTGTGTTTTCAACTATATAAGTATAAGGATATAAGACTCCTGGACCAGCTATAATTTTAATAGTTGATCGTATTCACTGCCACATCTTATGCGCTTGTACTTTCATGATCATTGTTTTATTAAATTACAAGCTACTATAGCTCTTTCTTCTCTTTAACCTTGATTTCAGCAATAGTCCTAGTTCTTGGCGCATTATAGCCTTGGTCGCTGCTGCGCCATTAAACCCCAATCAATCAATCAATCAATGCTTCCCACGCAAGGAAATCTGCTTCCACTTTGGGGAGCTTGCCGCCAAAGGGAAAAACCTGAGGCATCGGGCGTCTCCGAAGGACGCTTCGGGTGACCACGCCGCTAATTCCCCGAGCTCTTTCGGCTAAGCTCCTTCGGCCATCCCTTCAGGCACTTTCAAATGTGTAATTGCTGCCGCACGTTTACGGCAAGAACCGTCAAAGGGTTAACGAGCCAAGAATCGCCCATATATAAACGGCGCATTTTATTTTCTAGCTTCAATAGGTCGCCATGCACCGCTGTTGTCGTTACTGGTCGTTCTCTTCTTTTTGACTCAGATTAGTCGAGGTGGGAGCAAAAGACTCGCAACTGTCGTCGTAGGCGGCACTCTGGTATATTTGGCCGTCCCCCGAGAAATCGTCTCCCCACATTTGCCGCAGGAGTCCAGGTCCGAAGCGCTCCAGCTTGCGAGAAAAGCCGAGGGTTCGGGACCGCCGACGCGGGAACGGCACACCGGATCGAAGGGTCCCGCAAGTCCGGCGGCCGCCCGTCCCAAGAAGGTGGCAACCGGGCGCGAGCCGGAGCACGCGTCGAAAAGTAACGAGCGTGTTCTGGATGCCAGGCGTTGCAAAAAGGTAACCTGTTGTACTCGCTTTGACGGGGACCATAGCCAACACGTGCGCGCAAACGTCCGAGCAGACCGACTTGCGCGCCGTGCGACTAGACCACGGAAAGTTTGTAGCAGATCCGAAGAACGAGATTGAATTACTGCACACCGAGGAAGCTCATCTTAGACAGAGTACGGGTCAGGTGCGGGAGTGAAACTGAGAGCGGGAGCGAAAATCCTCAAAATTGCGCCCGGGAAGACGCGCGGAAATGACGACGACGTCGCAACGATGTCAAATTTTGTGCCGCTGTGCCAAAGGGCCAGACGCAGAACGCCGGAAGCTGCCATTTGTATTCATTTGAGCAGTGAGTGGACATAAAGGCTGCTAGCTTTGCATCTGCCCACTAATCGTTAGAATCGAAGCTTCGAAGTCCCCCTATGCTCTTATATCCCTCTCTGTTTTTATTTGTATAAAACAAAACCAAATACAAAAGTTTTTCAGAAACCTGAAAGAGTGATTCAGAAACACATTCTGCGTATACCAACCTTATTGTAGGATCAAGATACACTCAGACCTCGTTAAATCAAACTCGAGGGGGACCAAAAATTTGTTTAAATAAAACAAAGTTTGAATTAACGGGAGTTTCCTCCCACAGAGACACATAGGATGGGACCTGCATGTTAGTTTGAGTTATCCTCAAGTTTGTATTGATAGATTCGACCGTGACTTCCGTCTCGAGGTAACCTTTTAACTGCTCGAACAGCTTTTGTAATATGAGGTGCCGTTTCGTTTCTTGGCCTCTCGCAACAGGTGGTGCAGACCAAAGCATCGCCACGGACGAGGCGTTGCGCTCCTTCCAAGCACGTCGCATACCAAGGTAAGAGGTTAACTTGGACGGGCTTACCACCGACGGGACGCAACCATTTTCCGAGTGGCGGGTTTCTCGGTTACATCCTTCTCTTTATCCGCGACAAAAGTAAGGGGCGGCATGTTCGCCTCTAGTGCTCGAAATGCGGTAGTTGGGGAGAGGTGGTAGCGCAACTGGTTACAAATGAGCGAGTCGTTCGAAGACTGCGCGTTGAAATGGTTTCTATCTCAATTTTTGCGCCAAAAGTAGCTCGGTTTCTTGCGTGTCGTTCCTCGTTGACGAGTCTGCAAACTATTTTCTACCGCCGCAACCAGAAGGCTGGAGAACGCCGAAAAACACTCGTCGTATTTGTCGCACTCCGTTCGTCCCCAAGTTGACGGTGCAGCAAGAGCTACGTGCTTGCCAGACCAGTCGACTGCCTCCCTCTCGTGACCCGACTCCGCTCTCTGCGTGTGGGTTCGGGCTAAAGAGCGATCTCGCGGAGACAGATGAACGTTTGACTGGTCCGACGAGCACATAGCTTTCGCACCCCTGTTGGCTTAGGGCTGAGACGACACACACTTACGACACGCTATGCCATCGTAAACTAGCATAGCGGATGACCAAACTACCTGATCTTACCCATTGTATGATATTCTACTACGGGTTCAGTTGCGTATCATTCCGAACGGATGTCAAATTTTTTTACATTGTGAGCAGAGTCTATTTACGAAATGAGGTCTGCTCGAATTTAATGGTTTTCTCTAAGGTTGCGCTTCTTTCGGGCAGGAGATGACGAGAACCACGTTGTTTTGGACATACGGCCGCTCGAGCGGGACGATGGTGACTTCGTCGACGAAAGCAAGAAGTCCGGGAAAGGGCGGCTTTCTTCTGGAATCGTTGAGGTGAGGCTCGCTGTTGAAAACTGTGCAACATAAAAAAATAGAAACGACCCGTCTTTTGGGCATATCCCGAAGGCGGCCTAAATGCGCCTTTGTGTGTCAGTATCCCCGAATGAATGCGTTAAAAAACAAGGAATTATTAACAATGACAAATTTTTGAAACGACTGCAGCTCATGAAAATGACACTTTCGGAGCGATGAGAAATTAATACAATAATTTCAAGCTCAGGTAATGCATTCCTTTTGAATCGCAGTAACGAGTGACGTGCTTAGTTACCTTCCGAGGGGGCAATGGTATTCAGTTACTCTACTTCAGTAACGTGTTGATGCCTGGCTCTCGGTGCTTCCAGTTTCCACAGTCCAGCCAGATAGTGCTCCCGTCGCGAGAAGCCCCACTTAATCTCTAATCCACCATTCTCTCTTTTAGGTTCCTAAATTGCGAAAGGGGCCCGGGGCAACGGCGATAGGAACACAAGACTGCAAACTGTCCCAAGAAGGAAAGGACCACGGGCCTTCCGTCGTCATGACCAGCGTTCCGCCAGAGTGAGCTTGCCAGTCTGTACCTCGTCGCGACGACGAAGGGAACTCATCCAAAATTTTAGTGAAGCGTCCGGAGCTCAAGTTGGTGACAGGTGAAAAGATTGTGGAAAGCTCCTCCTGGCCACTTTAGCGGAGAAAATCCTGAAGAGGAGGTGACCTTCTCCAGCGTTTGCTCTGCCAAAGTGGAGGAAAGGAGCGTGCCCCCATCAACGACTAAAGACATCCGTGTATATCCCGTCGGGAAGGCTCAGTGAGTATGCCCACGGGCATGGCACTGGCACGCAATTGTCTAGTTGCCACCCCTATAAATTAAGAAGACTAAAAGGATAAAAGTTTTCCTGCGCCGCAGTCGCCGACAGGTCCAGAGTGTGGCAATTCCCGAGCGTCTTATCACCCTAGAACTGCTGAGGGCATCGAGACAGCTCCCATAGGGGCATTGACACAGCTTCCGTGAGGGGTGCTCTCTTAGATTTTGATCAAACTGGCTCCGTCGTTACACTCCGGTGTGTTCCCGTATGCATAGGCCAATGTGTCGTTTACAAACGAGCCTGCATTTGCCCGTACCAAGCGTGAACAGAGTCGTAAGAGGGGAATAGTCCGCACATGCTCCGTACCTACGGCGGCGCTATTGCTGCAGGGTGACGTCGTAACCGCGTGCTGGCATGTTCAGAAAACATTGAACTCACCGTACGAACGATTCCGTTTCGGACACCCCCCTAACTTAGACAGCTCAGGTGTGCGCCGTGAACGTACGAGTTGGGGAGGCTCGTCGTAGTAAAGTTGCTGTATATGCTCCACTCGCGGAGCAGAGTATTGCAACGGTCCACAATTTTGGTCCTCCGAGTATGTGGCAGGAAGTGGCCGTCGCTCTCGGAGGAGGTGCAACGGACACGACGACATGCACAGTCGGGCTTCTCCCGGCTCCCCTGGCAGCTCAAAAGCCGTTGGAAAACATGACATTATAAAAAACGCAGGGACACTGTAGCAAGTTAGCACGCGCAATGTTTTGAGAGTGAAGAAGCATCCAGCTCGTCCACTTCCTCGCAAGCACTTCGAACCGTTTTGGCGCATGTGAATGCTTCTCTGCCAGCGAGGAGTTGGCTGCGAAGAAAAAGGAAGGCTCCTCCATATTCGGCTCCTCTAGACCGTAGCACCGGTCCCATTTGTTTCCAAGTTGTTAATAACGGGTGTTACGAGTACTATTGTGAGAAACGGAGCGTGACCCACGCGCCGCCGTGACAGAGAAGCGACGTAGGGTGACTCTCGTGCAGGGACCGGGAAGTGCTGTGCAGCGTGGTGCTGGCGCTGGGCGGCTTCCGAGTGGAGGCGGAGGTGACCCCTGGCACGACGCACCTGGTGGTGGGAGGGGCCGTGCGCACCCTCAACCTGCTCTCGGCCATGGCCAGGGGCTGCTGGGTGCTGTCCACGGACTGGGTGAGCCGTCCGCACGCCCTCGTCCCTTTGAGGGACGCCCCCTCAAAACAGTTTTTAACGCTTAATGGCGGGTTCCTAGCAGTTTTCAGTAATGCATGCCCTCAATGGATGAGCATCGTGTGAGTGCCATGTCGGTTTGGCCGAAACTTGCATCCTCGCCGGCAGGCCTTTTTCAAAAGTGTGCATCATTGAGTGTCTGCCATTGCTCGGGCACGCGCTTTGAGCGTTTATTGGGCGTTTGGCAAGGACTCTGATCCGATCCCGAGCTACGAGCCCGACAAATGGCGGCCGCTGATGTCGTTCGACAAACTTTCGAAGAGGGTCTATCGAACATCAGTCCCGACCAAATGCCAATGCTGCCTCGTGTCCGTTGCAACCTAAGAACGAAGGGCAAGGGTAAGGGTAAACCTCCTTCTCTAAAAAGAGAAGGAGGTTTTCCCCTCTCTTCTCCAGCGTTCCATCTGCTTCCTCCTCCCCGGCCCGTCTTACCCTCGCCCTTCGTTCTTCGGTTGCAACGGACTATAGACCATTCCATTTAGCGCTCTCTGGGCGG